>JBBDGP010005756.1:0-27254 GCA_037952835.1 Lithobates septentrionalis | reverse complement strand
GAGGGGGGATTATGGTGTGGGGGGGATTATGGTGTGGGGTGGAGGGGGGATTATGGTGTGGGGGGGGGATTATGGTGTGGGGGGGATTATGGTGTGGGGTGGAGGGGGGATTATGGTGTGGGGGGGGATTATGGTGGGGGGGGATTAGGGTGTGGGGTGGAGGGGGGATTATGGTGTGGGGGGGGATTATGGTGTGGGGTGGAGGGGGGATTATGGTGTGGGGGGGGATTAGGGTGTGGGGTGGAGGGGGGATTATGGTGTGGGGGGGGATTATGGTGTGGGGTGGAGGGGGGATTATGGTGTGGGGGGGGATTATGGTGTGGGGGGGATTATGGTGTGGGGTGGAGGGGGGATTATGGTGTGGGGGGGGGATTATGGTGGGGGGGGATTAGGGTGTGGGGTGGAGGGGGGATTATGGTGTGGGGTGGAGGGGGGATTATGGTGTGGGGGGGGATTAGGGTGTGGGGTGGAGGGGGGATTATGGTGTGGGGGGGGATTATGGTGTGGGGTGGAGGGGGGATTATGGTGTGGGGGGGGATTATGGTGTGGGGGGGATTATGGTGTGGGGTGGAGGGGGGATTATGGTGTGGGGGGGGGATTATGGTGTGGGGTGGAGGGGGGATTATGGTGTGGGGGGGGATTATGGTGGGGGGGGATTAGGGTGTGGGGTGGAGGGGGGATTATGGTGTGGGGGGGGATTATGGTGTGGGGGGGATTATGGTGTGGGGTTGTTTTTCAGGGGTTGGGCGAGTTTGGGGTGGAGGAACTTATGTAGCGGAAGTACAATCCATTCAACTTTGCCGATCAGCTCACCTGTCACTGTTGCCAACATATGTGGCCAGGTGAATCTGGGTTCTTACACTGACCACTCCATTCACCCATTAGCAGTGAAAGCCAAGCATTGCCAGATTCCTACACAGGGCTATGGACTCCTGGTGTGACAGCAGTGATTGGCCCATCATGGTCACATGCTCCTCCATACCCAGAAGTACTAGATGTTCCTTCCGCTCCCGGCACTCAATGGAGACACAAGGCCGGTACATTGTGCTGAAGATGGAGAGAAGACAAAGCAGTTTTGGTATAGAAGGTTATTGATAGAATATCAGTCCATCATATTTACCTGCACGAGACAAAAACAGGCTGAACGCTCCAGAACCAGAACCGGCTTCCAGTACAACATCCCCGGGACTGACGTCCATCACCATCATCATGGCGGCGATGTCCTGTCATAGGGAAGATTATGTTAGTAATGTAACAGATTGTGACACCCCAGAAAACCATCTTTATTCAGGAATCAGACACAGCCAGGTGACGGGGTCTCTTGAACACTCCCCCCCCCCTAACCATCCTATACCCCCCCCTTCCTGCACTCACCTGCGGCTCCCATAACATGATGGTAAACCCCGTGTAAGGTCCATAGTGGGGGGGCATTGGGGCTTCTGACCATTGTCCACCCATACCCGGGCACTGTATCATGGAAGGAGGTCACATCCTGCCCTGTACCCGGGTATGTAGTGGGGGTGAGTCTAAGGAGATCAGGGGTGAGCTTTCAAGAGACTCTCTCAATTTTCCCTCAACTCATACAGTATCTGACAAAAGTAAGTACACCCCTCAGTGACATTTGTGTAAATCTTTTCTTCTATCTTTTCATGTGACAACACTGAAGAAATGACACTTGTCTACAATGTAAAGTAGTGAGTGTACAGCTTGTATAACAGTGTAAATTTGCTGTCCCCTCAAAATAACTCAACACACAGCCATTAATGTCTAAACCGCTGGCCACAAAAGTCAGTACACCCCTAAGTGAAAATCTCCAAATTGGGCCCAATTAGCCATTTTCCCTCCCTGGTGTCATGTGACTCGTTAGTGTTACAAGGTCTCAGGTGTGAATGGGGAGTAGGTGTGTTAAATTTGGTGTTATCGCTCTCACTCTCTCATACTGGTCACTGGAAGTACAACATGGCACCTCATGGCAAAGAACTCTCTGAGGATCTGAAAAAAAGAATTGTTGCTCTACATAAAGATGGCCTAGGCTATAAGAAGATTGCCAAGACCCTGAAACTGAGCTGCAGCACGGTGGCCAAGACCATACAGCGGTATAACAGGACAGGTTCCACTCAGAACAGGCCTCGCCATGGTCCACCAAAGAAGTTGAGGTCACGTGCTCAGCGTCATATCCAGAGGTTGTCTTTGGGAAATAGACGTATGAGTGCTGCCAGCATTGCTGCAGAGGTTGTAGGGGTGGGGGGGTCAGCCTGTCAGTGCTCAGACCATACGCCGCACACTGCATCAAATTGGTCTGCATGTCTGTCATCCCAGAAGGAAGCCTCTTCTAAAGATGATGTACAAGAAAGTCCACAAACAGTTTGCTGAAGACAAGCAGACTAAGGACTTGGATTACTGGAACCATATCCTGTGGTCTGATGAGACCAAGATAAACGTATTTGGTTCAGATGGTGTCAAGCGTGTGTGGGGGCAACCAGGTGAGGAGGACAAAGACAAGTGTGTCTTGCCTACAGTCAAGCATGGTGGTGGGAGTGTCATGGTCTGGGGCTGTATGAGTGCTGCCGGCACTGGGGAGCTACAGATCATTGAGGGGACCATGAATGCCAACATGTACTGTGACATACTGAAGCAGAGCATGATCCCCTCCCTTCAGAGACTGGGCCGCAGGGCAGTATTCCAACATGATAACCACCCCAAACACACCTCCAAGACCACCACTGCCTTGCTAAAGAAGCTGAGGGTAAAGGTGATGGACTGGCCAAGCATGTCTCCAGACCTAAACCCTATTGATCATCTGTGGGACATCCTCAAACGGAAGGTGGAGGAGCGCAAGGTCTCTAACATCCACCAGCTCCGTGATGTCATCATGGGGGAGGGGAAGAGGACTCCAGTGACAACCTGTGAAGCTCTGGTGACCTCCATGCCCAAGAGGGTTAAGGCAGTGCTGGAAAATAATGGAGGCCACACAAAATATTGACACTTTGGGCCCAATTTGGAGATTTTCACTTAGCGGTGTACTGACTTTTGTGGCCAGCGGTTTAGACATTAATGGCTGTGTGTTGAGTTATTTTGAGGGGACAGCAAATTTACACTGTTATACAAGCTGTACACTCACTACTTTACATTGTAGACAAGTGTCATTTCTTCAGTGTTGTCACATGAAAAGATAGAAGAAAAGATTTACAAACATGTGACTGAGGGGTGTACTTACTTTTGTCAGATACTGTAAATGGTAATTCTTTAGTACAGGAACCAAAAGTGCCCAATCAGAATCCCTCCTGTACCTGGGCTGACTGCAACAAAGTACGGCCGGGTTGGAGCTCTCTAGTTCTGAGTGGAAATCATGTGACATCCTCCCAAAAACACGCCTCACGTGCACCCCAGGGGCCACTCTATGGCGTGTTCTGTCACCCGCTGTGTCCACCGAACCTAGCGCATAACAGATCAATGTACCGGCCCGCTGCCGGTACCATGTGACCGCAATGACCAATCACAGCAGATCACGTGACAATTATACACAATGGATGGCTTCCATTCATTGTGAACTGTCTGTACCATGTAATCAATGTGACCAATCGCACATCTGTACCATGTGATTAGCTGTGGATAATCACTGAATGGTATTCCCTGTTATAAGCAATCATAGTGTGCAAAAAAAAAAAGATCACCTCCCCAAAGTAGTACAGTGTTACTACTACTACACTGAGTTGCTCTGATCACAGTATGAAAAAAAAAAATCTTAAAAAAAAAGAATTTAATAAAAAAATATTTGAAAACATGAAAAAAATTATTAAAAATGATTTTATTTTTTAACATACTGTCAGTGTCTCTGATCACCGCCACGCCAGTCATAGGATGATGCTGTACTGCACTGCTGACAGTATGTAAAATATATATATATATATGTATATAAAAAAAAAGAATTTTAAATTTCTTAATTTTCCAAAAAGAATTCTGCGAAAAATCTACAACTTCAAAAAACCTGCCATGCCTCTTACTAAATACCTTGGACTTTCTACATTCCAAAAAGGGGTGATTTGGGGGGTATTTGTACTGGAGGGGGGGGTGATTTGGGGGGTATTTGTACTGGAGGGGGGGGTGATTTGGGGGGTATTTGTACTGGAGGGTGGGGGTGATTTGGGGGGTATTTGTACTGGAGGGGGTGATTTGGGGGTATTTGTACTGGAGGGTGATTTGGGGGGTATTTGTACTGGGGGGGGGTGATTGGGGGGGGGGGGTATTTGTACTGGAGGGTGGGGGTGATTTGGGGGTATTTGTACTAGGGTGGGGGTGATTTGGGGGGTATTTGTACTGGAGGGTGGGGGTGATTTGGGGGTATTTGTACTAGGGGGGGTGATTTGGGGGGTATTTGTACTGGAGGGGGTGATTTGGGGGGTATTTGTACTGGGGGGGGTGATTGGGGGGGGGTATTTGTACTGGAGGGTGGGGGTGATTTGGGGGTATTTGTACTAGGGTGGGGGTGATTTGGGGGGTATTTGTACTGGAGGGTGGGGGTGATTTGGGGGTATTTGTACTAGGGGGGGGTGATTTGAGGGGTATTTGTACTGGAGGGGGTGATTTGGGGGGTATTTGTACTGGAGGGGGTATTTGTACTGGAGGGTGATTTGGGGGGTATTTGTACTGGGGGGGGGGGGTGATTGGGGGGGGGGGTATTTGTACTGTCCTGGCATTTTCAGGCCTCAAGAAAAGAGATCGCTTGTCAGTACATCAGGATCGATGTATTTTTATATATATATATCCCATAGTGTGCCGACTCTATAACTTTCCCACAGATTAAATAATAGACCCTGATTTGGGATATTTTCACCAAAGAAATGGAGCAGAATACATTTTTGCCAAAATTGATGAAGAAAGATTTTTTATTTGCAAAATCTTTATAAAAAAAAAACTAAAAGAATGTTTTTTTCCCCCAAATATTTGGCCTTTTTTCATTTATTTAGCAAGAGATGAAAACCCCAGCGGTGATTAACCGCTTCCGGACCGCCCGCCGGCATTATACGTCGGTCCTTTGGCGTTAAATACTGTTGCTATGGCAGCAGATAGCGGCCATAACCCCAGTAATTTTCTTCAACGGCGGGCGGTCCGCTTTGGGATAAAAGTTTTATCGGCGGCGGGAGAGGTGCCCACCCCCCCCCCCCCCTCCTGCCGCGTCCCGGTCATCTCCGCTGCTTACCGGAGCCGTCGGTAACGGCGGAGACGATCCAATGCTTTCCCCTGAGAGGCAGGAAGTCGAGGGAGGGAACGATGGCGTCCACTCAACTCGATGCCGCCAAACGTCACTCCCGCCCGACGGCCTTAAAAAGGGACAATTTTTTTTGTTTATTGCATTTTAGTGTAAATATGAGATGTGACGTCTTTTTATCCCCCCAGATCTCATATTTAAGAGGACCTGTCATGCTTTTTTTCTATTACAAGGGATGTTTACATTAATAGGAATAAAAGTGATTACATTTTTTTTTCGAAGGGACAGTGTAAAAGTAAAAAGTAAAATAAATCAGAAAAAAAACCACAGAATTTAAAAGCGTGCAGAAGCGAACGCATACGTAAGTCGTGGCGGCACATGTAAACGGTGTTCAAACCACACATGTGAGGTATCACCGCGATCGTTGGAGCGAGAGCAATAATTCTAGCCCTAGACCTCCTCTGTAACTCAAAACTGGCAACCTGTAGAAATTTTTAAACGTCACCTATGGAGATTTTTATGGGTAAAAGACTGTCACCATTCCACGAGCACGCACAATTTTGAAGCGTGACATGTTGGGTATCAATTTACTCGGCGTAACATTATCTTTCACAATATCAAAGAAAAAAAATGGGCTAACTTTACTGTTGTCTTATTTTTTTATTAAAAGAAGTGCCTTTGTATGACCGCTGCGCAAATACGGTGTGACAGAAAGTATTGCAATGACTGCCATTTTATTCTCTAGGGTGTCTGAAAAAAAAAATTATATATATATATAATGTTTGGGGGTTCTAAGTAATTTTCTAGCAAAAAAAACCCCCCGATTTTAACTTGTAAACACCAAGTGTAAAAAATAAGGCCTGGTCCTTAAAGCGGAGCTCCGCCCACCGCTGCAGAAAATGAAAAGCCACCAGCTACACTTCCTGTACAAATACTGCAGCTGCTGACATTTACCTATCGGACACTTACCTGTCCTGGAGTCCAGCGATGTCGGCACGCGCAGCCCATGTTTCCATCAGCTGTCGGGTGCTGCCGCCACCATTGCGGGTAAGGGAACCCGGCAGTGCACCATTACAGCTTTCACGCCAAGTCCCTACTGCGCATGCGCGAGGCACCGCTGCGCTCTCCTAGTGGCCATCCGCCCACCCCCCGGAAAGGTGCCAAATGTGGCACCGGAGTTTGCCGGGGGGGGGGGGGGGACGACACAAATAAGCGGAAGTTCCAATTTTGGGTGCAACTCCACCTTATGTTATTAAATACCACCAAAAGAAAGCTCTGTTTGTGTGAGAAAAATGATAAAAATGTAACATATGTGTCCAGTGTTGTATGACCGCGTAATTGTCATTCAAAATGCGACAGCGCTGAAAGCTTAAAATTGGCCTGGGCAGGAAGGGGGGGGGGAGTGTCCGGTTTTGAATACAGAATATACCCTGGCAGTGCGAGGGTTAAATGCTGCTTCAGTCTCAGGATGAAGGATTACGGTGGAGGATCCTGAAGGAGAGAGGGGAGGGGCTCTGTAATCCTGTACTAAGGTGACAACGCTGTTCCTCCTTAGATACAGTATTATGTAGTGTTGTCACCCTAGGACAGGAAGTGGGTTACAGGCAGGATCACCAGATGGGGAGGTCCTATGGACTGGGAAGACACCATCACTGGCTTTATCTTGTGGGAACGTTTTTATCAGTTGGGAAGATCCAACGTCCCGCCTGTACTAACACACACCAACCAACCAAGGACAGTTTTGGATTGAGGGCGATTTGTATTTTTTGGGGAACAAATCAGAGCACCTGAGGTAAGGCCATGCAGATAAAGCCCTGTACTCAAGGACCCAACTGCTACAAAGTCAAAAACCACCATACTGTCCCACTGGTCATCTATTGACCCTCCTAACCACCAAACTGTCCTGCTGGTCATCTATTGCCCTTCCTAACCATCATACTTGTCCTGCTGGTCATCTATTGCCCTTCCTAACCACCATACTGTCCTGCTGGTCATCTACTGACCCTCCTAACCACCATACTTGTCCTGCTGGTCATCTACTGACCCTCCTAACCACCATACTTGTCCTGCTGGTCATCGACTGACCCTCCTAACCACCATACTTGTCCTGCTGGTCATCTATTGCCCTTCCTAACCACCATACTGCCCTGCTGGTCATCTACTGACCCTCCTAACCACCATACTTGTCCTGCTGGTCATCTATTGCCCTTCCTAACCACCATACTGCCCTGCTGGTCATCTACTGACCTTCCTAACCACCATACTTGTCCTGCTGGTCATATACTGACCCTCCTAACCACCATACTGCCCTGCTGGTCATCTACTGACCTTCCTAACCACCATACTTGTTCTGCTGGTCATCTACTGACCCTCCTAACCACCATACTTGTCCTGCTGGTCATCTACTGACCCTCCTAACCACCATACTTGTCCTGCTGGTCATCTACTGACCCTCCTAACCACCATACTTGTCCTGCTGGTCATCTACTGACCCTCCTAACCACCATACTTGTTCTGCTGGTCATCTACTGACCCTCCTAACCACCATACTTGTTCTGCTGGTCATCTATTGCCCTTCCTAACCACCATACTTGTCCTGCTGGTCATCGACTGACCCTCCTAACCACCATACTTGTCCTGCTGGTCATCTATTGACCCTCCTAACCACCAAACTGTCCTGCTGGTCATCTATTGCCCTTCCTAACCACCATACTGTCCTGCTGGTCATCTACTGACCCTCCTAACCACCATACTTGTCCTGCTGGTCATCTACTGACCCTCCTAACCACCATACTTGTTCTGCTGGTCATCTACTGACCCTCCTAACCACCATACTTGTTCTGCTGGTCATCTATTGCCCTTCCTAACCACCATACTTGTCCTGCTGGTCATCGACTGACCCTCCTAACCACCATACTTGTCCTGCTGGTCATCTACTGACCCTCCTAACCACCATACTTGTCCTGCTGGTCATCTATTGCCCTTCCTAACCACCAAACTGTCCTGCTGGTCATCTACTGACCCTCCTAACCACCATACTTGTCCTGCTGGTCATCTACTGACCCTCCTAACCACTATACTGTCCTGCTGGTCATCTACTGACCCTCCTAACCACCAAACTGTCCTGCTGGTCATCTATTGCCCTTCCTAACCACCAAACTGTCCTGCTGGTCATCTACTGACCCTCCTAACCACCATACTTGTCCTGCTGGTCATCTATTGCCCTTCCTAACCATCATACTTGTCCTGCTGGTCATCTATTGCCCTTCCTAACCACCATACTGTCCTGCTGGTCATCTACTGACCCTCCTAACCACCATACTTGTCCTGCTGGTTATCTATTGCCCTTCCTAACCACCATACTGCCCTGCTGGTCATCTACTGACCTTCCTAACCACCATACTTGTCCTGCTGGTCATCTACTGACCCTCCTAACCACCATACTTGTCCTGCTGGTCATCTACTGACCCTCCTAACCACCATACTTGTCCTGCTGGTCATCTACTGACCCTCCTAACCACCATACTTGTTCTGCTGGTCATCTATTGCCCTTCCTAACCACCATACTTGTCCTGCTGGTCATCGACTGACCCTCCTAACCACCATACTTGTCCTGCTGGTCATCTACTGACCCTCCTAACCACCATACTTGTCCTGCTGGTCATCTATTGCCCTTCCTAACCACCATACTGCCCTGCTGGTCATCTACTGACCCTCCTAACCACCATACTTGTCCTGCTGGTCATCTATTGCCCTTCCTAACCACCATACTGTCCTGCTGGTCATCTACTGACCCTCCTAACCACCATACTTGTCCTGCTGGTCATCTACTGACCCTCCTAACCACCATACTTGTCCTGCTGGTCATCGACTGACCCTCCTAACCACCATACTTGTCCTGCTGGTCATCTATTGCCCTTCCTAACCACCATACTGCCCTGCTGGTCATCTACTGACCCTCCTAACCACCATACTTGTCCTGCTGGTCATCTATTGCCCTTCCTAACCACCATACTGCCCTGCTGGTCATCTACTGACCTTCCTAACCACCATACTTGTCCTGCTGGTCATATACTGACCCTCCTAACCACCATACTGCCCTGCTGGTCATCTACTGACCTTCCTAACCACCATACTTGTTCTGCTGGTCATCTACTGACCCTCCTAACCACCATACTTGTCCTGCTGGTCATCTACTGACCCTCCTAACCACCATACTTGTCCTGCTGGTCATCTACTGACCCTCCTAACCACCATACTTGTCCTGCTGGTCATCTACTGACCCTCCTAACCACCATACTTGTTCTGCTGGTCATCTACTGACCCTCCTAACCACCATACTTGTTCTGCTGGTCATCTATTGCCCTTCCTAACCACCATACTTGTCCTGCTGGTCATCGACTGACCCTCCTAACCACCATACTTGTCCTGCTGGTCATCTATTGACCCTCCTAACCACCAAACTGTCCTGCTGGTCATCTATTGCCCTTCCTAACCACCATACTGTCCTGCTGGTCATCTACTGACCCTCCTAACCACCATACTTGTCCTGCTGGTCATCTATTGCCCTTCCTAACCACCAAACTGTCCTGCTGGTCATCTACTGACCCTCCTAACCACCATACTTGTCCTGCTGGTCATCTACTGACCCTCCTAACCACTATACTGTCCTGCTGGTCATCTACTGACCCTCCTAACCACCAAACTGTCCTGCTGGTCATCTATTGCCCTTCCTAACCACCAAACTGTCCTGCTGGTCATCTACTGACCCTCCTAACCACCATACTTGTCCTGCTGGTTATCTATTGCCCTTCCTAACCACCATACTGCCCTGCTGGTCATCTACTGACCTTCCTAACCACCATACTTGTCCTGCTGGTCATCTACTGACCCTCCTAACCACCATACTTGTCCTGCTGGTCATCTACTGACCCTCCTAACCACCATACTTGTCCTGCTGGTCATCTACTGACCCTCCTAACCACCATACTTGTTCTGCTGGTCATCTATTGCCCTTCCTAACCACCATACTTGTCCTGCTGGTCATCGACTGACCCTCCTAACCACCATACTTGTCCTGCTGGTCATCTACTGACCCTCCTAACCACCATACTTGTCCTGCTGGTCATCTATTGCCCTTCCTAACCACCATACTGCCCTGCTGGTCATCTACTGACCCTCCTAACCACCATACTTGTCCTGCTGGTCATCTATTGCCCTTCCTAACCACCATACTGCCCTGCTGGTCATCTACTGACCTTCCTAACCACCATACTTGTCCTGCTGGTCATCTATTGACCCTCCTAACCACCAAACTGTCCTGCTGGTCATCTATTGCCCTTCCTAACCACCATACTGTCCTGCTGGTCATCTACTGACCCTCCTAACCACCATACTTGTCCTGCTGGTCATCTACTGACCCTCCTAACCACCATACTTGTCCTGCTGGTCATCTATTGCCCTTCCTAACCACCAAACTGTCCTGCTGGTTATCTACTGACCCTCCTAACCACCATACTTGTCCTGCTGGTCATCTACTGACCCTCCTAACCACTATACTGTCCTGCTGGTCATCTACTGACCCTCCTAACCACCAAACTGTCCTGCTGGTCATCTATTGCCCTTCCTAACCATCATACTTGTCCTGCTGGTCATCTATTGCCCTTCCTAACCACCATACTTGTCCTGCTGGTCATCTATTGCCCTTCCTAACCACCATACTGCCCTGCTGGTCATCTACTGACCCTCCTAACCACCATACTGCCCTGCTGGTCATCTACTGACCTTCCTAACCACCATACTTGTCCTGCTGGTCATCTATTGACCCTCCTAACCACCAAACTGTCCTGCTGGTCATCTACTGACCTTCCTAACCACCATATTTGTTCTGCTGGTCATCTACTGACCCTCCTAACCACCATATTTGTTCTGCTGGTCATCTACTGACCCTCCTAACCACCATGCCTGTTTTTTTCCTTATCTCATTGCTATAAATTATCCCTCACGTGGTTCCTTATTCCTCCATGGGACGGTGTCGGCCCAGCTCCTCTATACCTTTGGGTAGGATATATTTGGCCCCCTCTTCATGAAGCAGACATATTCCTCCATAGAGGGTCTTCTCAGAAGGAATTTGTGCCCAGTAGAAGTCTGGAGCCTCTGTCCCGGCAGTTTTCCTATTATGTCTTCGTTACTGATGGCCCCCCAGTTACTGACGAGTTTGCCGTGAGGTTTCAGGAGGAACATCTTCTTGAACACGGAATGGTGTTTCCTCTTGTACTCCGCCAGCAGGAGGTCCCCGGGACTGAACGGTGTACCCTGCGGAGGTGAGAGGTCACCATCTGCTTCTGGGGTGGGAAGGGAAGCGGGTGGAGGAGGGAGTGTTGGGGGATGGGGTGGAGAGGTCTTTTCTGTGGCCTCCTCGCCATGTGGTGGAGTCAATTTCCCGAATTCTTCTGACACCTCTTTACCCCATAGAGGTGCTGGAGCTCCAACGTCCTCCGGTTCTACATGGAAGGGGCTTCCTAGAGATGATGGGGGTGGGGCGACCTGGTGCAAGGACTCCTTACCAGGTGGAATAGACAGTTCCGGCCCCTGCAGATCCTGGACCTCTCTGCCCAGTAGAGGTGCCGGAGCTCCAATGTCCCCCAGTGCCACATCAAAGGTGTTTTCTGTAGAGGAAGGGGGTGGGGTGACCTGGTCCAAGGGCCCCTCACCTGCTGGACTAGACAGTTCCAGCCCCCACAGATCCTGGACCTCTTTGGAGATGAGCTCAGGGGGGATCATCCTACTGACCCTGTCCAGGGGAGACAGAGATCTGCCCCATGCTCTCCTGAGCAGCCTGTCCCTGGCCGATTCTGGGGCCCCTCCTCCCTCCTGGGCCCCTGGAGCATCTTCCCTACTGCCTCCTCCCGAGGAGTCTGAGTGACTGACAGCTGGGAGGAGGCGGAGCCTGCAGGAGAGGAGAGAGTCCGCACCGCCAGCAGGGGGCAGTGTGCGGGAGAGCAGAGCGCGGCACAGCAGAGGAACCTTCCTCCCCGGGAACATGCTGACACTCAGCCCGCGCAACGTACTGACGTCACCCGCCGGCGACACACAGGAAGTGCGCTGCACGTGTGTCCCCGGAGTGTGACATGTGCGGAGAGATCCGAGAGACTGCGAATTATCATTCCTATATACGTCACAGGGTGCAATATACACATATATACGTCACATGGTCCAATATACACCTATATACGTCAAACAGTGCAATATACACCTATATACATCACAGGGTGCAATATACACCTATATATGTCAGTGCAATATACATCACATGGTCCAATATACATCACATTGTGCAATATACACCTATATACGTCACAGGGAGCTATATACACCACAGGGTGAAATATACATCACAGGGTGCAATATACACCTATATACGTCACAGGGTGCAATATACACCTATATATGTCACAGGGTGCAATATACACCTATATACATCACATTGTGCAATATACACCTATATACATCACATTGTGCAATATACACCTATATACATCACAGGGTGCAATATACACCTATATACATCACATTGTGCAATATACACCTATATACATCACATTGTGCAATATACACCTATATACATAACAGGGTGCAATATACACCTATATACATCACAGGGTGCAATATACACCTATATACATCACAGGGTGCAATATACACCTATATACATCACAGGGTGAAATATACATCACAGGGTGCAATATACACCTATATACATCACATTGTGCAATATACACCTATATACATCACATTGTGCAATATACACCTATATACATCACAGGGTGCAATATACACCTATATACATCACAGGGTGCAATATACACCTATATACATTAAAGGGTGCAATATACACCTATATACATCACATTGTGCAATATACACCTATATACATCACATTGTGCAATATACACCTATATACATCTTATATAGGCAAGAGACAGCAGTCACCGGGAGGCCTCCCACCGAGGCGAAGCTTTTTTCTATTTTTCGGGTCCCTCGGGCGGCGTGATTGAAGATGGATGGACATTGCGGGACACTTTTTTTTTTTTTTTTTCTTTTTTAATAAAGGAATTGTCAAAAACTGTCTCTTGTGGTTTTTACTTTTTGACACTTTTTTTTGGTGAATGGGTAGGGGTACAATGTACCAGATACCCATTCATATAAGGGGGGGGGTGGGATCTGGGGGCTACCTTGTTAAAGGGGGCTTCCAGATTCCGATAAGCCCCCCACCCGCAGCACCCTGACAACCACGGGCCAGGGTTGTTGGGAAGAGGCTCTTGTACCCATCAACATGGGGACAAGGTGCTTTGGGGGGGCCTGGTATGGTTCAGGAGGAGGGCACTATTCCTTCCACTGGCACCAATGATGGGGCACTATTCCTTCCACTGACACCAATGATGGGACACTATTCCTCCCACTGACACCAATGATGGGGTACTATTCCTCCCACTGACACCAACGATGGGACACTATTCCTCCCACTGACACCAATTATGGGGCACTATTCCTCCCACATACCAATGATGGGACACTATTCCTCCCACTGACACCAATGATGGGACACTATTCATCCCACTGACACCAATGATGGGGCACTATTCATCCCACTGACACCAATGATGTGACACTATTCCTCCCACATACCAATGATGGGACACTATTCCTCCCACTGATACCAATGATGGGGCACTATTCCTCCCACTGACACCAATGATGGGACACTATTCCTCCCACTGATACCAATGATGGGACACTATTCATCCCACTGACACCAATGATGGGGCACTATTCATCCCACTGACACCAATGATGTGACACTATTCCTCCCACATACCAATGATGGGGCACTATTCATCCCACTGACACCAATGATGGGACACTATTCCTCCCACTAATACCAATGATGGGACACTATTCCTCCCACTGACACCAATGATGGGACACTATTCCTCCCACTGACACCAATGATGGGGCACTATTCATCCCACTGACACCAATGATGGGGCACTATTCCTCCCACTGACACCAATGATGGGACACTATTCCTCCCACTGACACCAATTATGGGGCACTATTCCTCCCACTGACACCAATGATGGGGCACTATTCCTCCCACATACCAATGATGGGACACTATTCCTCCCACTGACACCAATGATGGGGCACTATTCCTCCCACTGACACCAATGATGGGGCACTATTCCTCCCACTGACACCAATGATGGGACACTATTCCTCCCACTGACACCAATGATGGGGCACTATTCCTCCCACTGACACCAATGATGGGACACTATTCCTCCCACATACCAATGATGGGGCACTATTCCTCCCACTGACACCAATGATGGGACACTATTCCTCCCACTGACATCAATGATGGGACACTATTCATCCCACTGACACCAATGATGGGACACTATTCCTCCCACATACCAATGGTGGGACACTATTCCTCCCACTGACACCAATGATGGGGCACTATTCATCCAACTGACACCGATGATGGGGCACTATTCCTCCCACTGTTACCAATGATGGGGCACTATTCCTCCAACTGATACCAATGATGGGGCACTATTCCTCCCACATACCGATGATGGGGCACTATTCCTCCCACTGACACCAATGATGGGACACTATTCCTCCCACATACCAATGATGGGGCACTATTCCTCCCACTGATACCAATGATGGGACACTATTCCTCCCACATACCAATGATGGGGCACTATTCCTCCCACTGTTACCAATGATGGGGCACTATTCCTCCCACTGATACCAATGATGGGGCACTATTCCTCCCACATACCGATGATGGGGCACTATTCCTCCCACTGACACCAATGATGGGACACTATTCCTCCCACATACCAATGATGGGGCACTATTCCTCCCACTGACACCAATGATGGGACACTATTCCTCCCACTGATACCAATGATGGGACACTATTCCTCCCACTGATACCAATGATGGGGCACTATTCCTCCCACTGATACCAATGATGGGACACTATTCCTCCCACTGATACCAATGATGGGGCACTATTCCTCCCACTGATACCAATGATGGGACACTATTCCTCCCACTGATACCAATGATGGGGCACTATTCCTCCCACTGATACCAATGATGGGACACTATTCCTCCCACTGATACCAATGATGGGGCACTATTCCTCCCACTGACACCAATGATGGGACACTATTCCTCCCACTGACACCAATGATGGGGCACTATTCCTCCCACTGACACCAATGACGGGGCACTATTCCTCCCACTGACACCAATGATGGGACACTATTTCTCCCACTGACACCAATGATGGGGCACTATTCCTCCCACTGACACCAATGATGGGGCACTATTCCTCCCACTGACACCAATGATGGGGCACTATTCCTCCCACTGACACCAATGATGGGGCACTATTCCTCCCACTGACACCAATGACGGGGCACTATTCCTCCCACTGATACCAATGATGGGGCACTATTCTTCCACTGACACCAATGATGGGACACTATTCCTCCCACTGACATTAATGATGGGGCACTATTCCTTCCACTGACACCAATGATGGGGCACTGTTCCTCCCACTGACATCAATGATGGGACACTATTCCTCCCACTGACATCAATGATGGGGCACTATTCCTCCCACTGACATCAATGATGGGGCACTCATCTTTGCACTTACCACTGACATCCAGGCGATTTTCTATCCACAGTATTCCCAGTTTGGCCCCTTTAGGCCTTTAGAACAGTGAATTGGCTTTTTGGTCAGAAAATGTGAGAACTCCGCATTTAACCAATCTGCAAATCTGTGGGCGTGTTCTTTGCCTGAATATATTTTGCTAAAATGTGTCCTTCTTGGATGCAGAATTATGGGAGGATGTCCATGTTTCAGATTTCCAGACACAACATTGTTACCTGGCTGTCACAAAGCAATACAAGTCTACAAGATATTGACCCCTCCCCCCCCCAAACAAAACCATATAAACAGAGTTCCCCTTTAACTGTTTACTGCCTAGTGTATGTATATAAATGTCTGAGACAGCAAGCAGTCATAGGAGGATGAAGGATACGGCTGCAGCCAGAATCCTGGTACTGTTTTTTGTAAGGCCGGTGATTGGCTTTCCTGTAAAAGTGATCCGGGCAGCTTTACAGCCACTCAATCAGTTTTTAACCCCCTTTCCCACCCCCCACCCACCATACAAACTCTGTGTTTGATCAGCAGGGTTGGAGGGCAGGGGAGACGTTGGGGGTCTAAGAGACTAGAGAGGAGCAGGAGTTTAGGCAACTTTACAAGTGGCTTAGGAATTAGTGCAGGAAGGAGGGGTAAGGGTTCCAGGAGAACTGGGCTGACTTTGCAGTCGGTTACGGGCTCTATAGTAGGGATGAGCTGCACATTAATGGGGAGGGTGCAGCTCTGTTGAGGGAGAAGATGGCCAAAAAGATGGAGGGGCTTTTAAACTAGGTGGTGGGGGAGGGAATAAAGGAAGCAAAATCCAGCAGTGAGTGAAGGTCAGATGGTGCTATAACCATAATACTTAATCATACCCCCCAACTTTCAAACTTGAGAATGAGGGACATTTCAGGGAGCTAATGACCTGCGGCACTCCAAACATGATAGGGGAAGGGGGAGAGTACATGGAAGGCAGGAAGGATCACTATGGTACATGGAAGGCAGGAAGGAAGGATCACTATGATACATGGAAGGAAGGAAGGATCACTATGGTACATGAAAGGAAGGAAGGATCACTATGATTCATGGAAGGCAGGAAGGATGGATCACTATGATACATGGAAGGAAGGATCGCTATGATACATGGAAGGCAGGAAGGATCACTATGGTACATGAAAGGAAGGAAGGATCACTATGATACATGGAAAGCAGGAAGAAAGGATCACTATAGTACATGGAAGGGAGGAAGAAAAGAGAACTATGGCACATGGAAGGCAGGAAGGATCACCATGGCCCATGGAAGGCAGGAAGGATTACTATGGCACATGGGAGGCATGAAGGAAGAATCCCTATGGCACATGGGAGGCAGGAAGGATCACCATGCTACATGGAAGGCAGGAAGGATCACCATGGCACATGGAAGGCAGGAAGCATCACAATGGGACATGGAAGGCAGAAAGTAAGGATCACTATGGTACATGGAAGGCAGGCAGGAAGGATCACTATGGCACATGGAAGGAAGGTTACTCTGATACATGGAAGGATTACTATGGCACATGGAAGGCAGTAATCATCACCATGGCACATAGAAGGCAGGAAGGAATGATCACTATGGCACATGGAAGGCAAGAAGAAGGATCACTATAGCACATGGAAGGCAGGAAGAAAGGATCACTATGGTATATGGAAGGCAGGCAGGAAGGATCACTCTGGCACATGGAAGGATCACTCTGGCACATGGAAGGATCACTCTGGCACATGGAAGGCAGGAAGGAAGGATCACTATGGCACATGGAAGACAGGAAGGAAGCATCACTATGTTACATGGAAGGCAGGAAAAAAGGATCACTATGGCACATGGAAGGCAGGAAGGAAGGATCACTATGTTACATGGAAGGCAAGGAAGAAAGGATCACTATGTTACATGGAAGGCAAGGAAGAAAGGATCACTATGTTACATGGAATGCAGGAAGGAAGGATCACTATGAATTTGTTCTGGCACGGCTCCACTATGGGATTCAGCCCAGATTGGCAGGACCCCGGGATTTACATGCAATCCAGGGACAGTCCTGGGGAATCTGGGATGGTTGGGAGGTATGCCTAAACCCTGGATAAGTGGGTTAGCAAAATTACAGCCACAGAACAACTAATGAGAAAATAATTTGCACCCGTACAAAACTGAGAGGCATGCACACAAATGCCAGGAGAACAGCTAAGAAAATGGAGGAACTGGAGCTGCTGTTACATGAGGAGAATGTGGACTTTGTGGAAATATCTGAAACTTGGATTGACAGCTCACATGACTGGCTGGTAACTATCCAGGGGTGTGACAGACCCAACCAGGACAAGGGCTCTTAAAGGGGACTCCAGGGTGGACTCTTGCCTACTGATAATGGACCCTTGGAGAGGTCTTGTTTCTGATTCAAGTCCACGTCTCCCCAAAACACACAGACTCTGGGAACTGGAGGACCTGGATACAGATTTAGGCCTTTAATGACATTCATCTTTCCCTCTATCCTGACTAGTCTCCCAGTTTCTGCTGCTAAAAAACATCCTCACAGCATGATGCTTCCACCACCATGCTTCAAAGTAGGGATGGTATTGGCCAGGTGATGAGCGGTACCTGGTTTCCTCCAGACATGACGCTTGTCATTCAGGCCAAAGAGTTCAATCTTTGTATCATCAGACCAGAGAATTTTGTTTCTCATGGTCTGAGAGTCCTTCAGGTGCCTTTTGGTAAACTCCAGGCGGGCTGTCATGTGCCTTTTACTGAGGAGTGTCTTCCGTCTGACCACTCTACCATACAGGTCTGATTGGTGGAGGGCTGCAGAGATGGTTGTTCTTCTGGAAGGTTCTCCTCTCTCCACAGAGAAACACTGGAGCTCTGTCAGAGTGACCATCGGGTTCTTGGTCACCTCCCTGACTAAGGCCCTTCTCCCCCGATCGCTCAGTTTGGCCGGGCGGCCCGCTCTAGGAAGAGTCCTGGTGGTTCCTAATATTTTCCATTTATGAATGATGGAGGCCACTGTGCTCATTGGGACCTTCAATGCTGGTGAAATGTTTCTGTACCCTTCCCCCGATCTGTGCCTCCATACAATCCTGTGTCCGAGGTCTACAGACAATTCCTTGGACTTCATGGCTTGGTTTGTGCTCTGACATGCACTGTTACCTGTGGGACCTTCTATAGACAGGTGTGTGTGCCTTTCCAAATCATGTCCAATCACCTGAATTTACCACAGGAGGACTCCAATCAAGTTGTAGAAACATCTCAAGGATGATCAGTGGAAACAGGATGGACCTGAGCTCAATTCTGAGTGTCATGGGAGGAGCCTGCGATACTTATGTACATGGGAGGAGCCTGTGATACTTATGTACATGGGAGGAGTCTGTGATACTTATGTACATGGGAGGAGTCTGTGGTACTTATGTACATGGGAGGAGTCTGTGATACTTATGTACATGGGAGGAGTCTGTGATACTTCTGTACGTGGGAGGAGTCTGTGATACTTATGTACATGGGAGGAGTCTGTGATACTTATGTACATGGGAGGAGTCTGTGATACTTATGTACATGGGAGGAGTCTGTGATACTTATGTACATGGGAGGAGTCTGTGATACTTATGTACAAGGGAGGAGTCTGTGATACTTATGTACATGGGAGGAGCCTGTGATACTTATGTACATGGGAGGAGCCTGTGATACTTATGTACAAGGGAGGAGCCTGTGATACTTATGTACATGGGAGGAGCCTGTAAAACTTATGTACAAGGGAGGAGTCTGTGATACTTATGTACATGGGAGGAGCCTGTGATACTTATGTACATGGGAGGAGTCTGTGATACTTATGTACATGGGAGGAGCCTGTGATACTTATGTACATGGGAGGAGCCTGTGATACTTATGTACATGGGAGGAGCCTGTGATACTTATGTACATGGGAGGAGCCTGTGATACTTATGTACATGGGAGGAGTCTGTGATACTTATGTATATGGGAGGAGCCTGTGATACTTATGTACATGGGAGGAGCCTGTGATACTTATGTATATGGGAGGAGCCTGTGATACTTATGTACATGGGAGGAGCCTGTGATACTTATGTACATGGGAGGAGCCTGTGATAATTATGTACATGGGAGGAGCCTGTGATACTTATGAGACTCTGAGAGGCGATAGATACAAATATCTCAAAGGTGATTCTGGCATAGGGAATAAACAAATCAGTCTCAGGGAGTGTA
The DNA here is from genome assembly GCA_037952835.1 of Lithobates septentrionalis. NCBI lineage: Eukaryota > Metazoa > Chordata > Amphibia > Anura > Ranidae > Lithobates > Lithobates septentrionalis. The sequence continues at coordinate 7,073 of JBBDGP010005756.1, read as the reverse complement.
GATGGACACGGGGTCTAGGGGTCACCACCTGTTCAGGATTCACCTGGACAATCCGGGTTTTGAATCATGTGTTCGGGTTTCAGTCTGCCTGAAACCTGGACACATTATTGAGACTGGGCCGTGGCTCTCCAAGTAACCCGAGATAGTCACAAACAAATCTGTTGCCGTCCGGGAGCTGCAGGCGTAGTCTGGGGGTAGGTTTGGCATCGCTGGGGAGGGGGGGGGACGATTATGTCAGCAAGAGCAGTTTGGCCACACCCTCTGTTTGCCACAGTGCATTTGGTGTACTACAATACAACTCTCCTTGGGGCATCCAAAGGTGTCCCAGGTCTTTTATCATCCTATAGTGTATACTACTGAAAACAAAAACTGGCCATGCGCCGCTAAGGTGTCCGGGTTTGGAGGAGAAGCGGTTTAACCTTAAGCTGTGTAGGGGGTTTTCACTGTCAGGGCAATAAGGATGTGGAGCTCTCTTCCACAATCGGTGGTGTCAGCGGGATGTATTGATAGTTTAGAAAAAAAAAAACCTCTTAGATGGCCATCTTAGTGAACACAACATACAGGGATATGGGATATGATTTCTTTTTTATTTTGACATAAACGCACACAGAGTGAACTGGATGGACCGGTGTCTTTATTCATCTTTACCAACTATGATGTTTCCATAACGAGGACCTGGCATTGCCCAAAGCTATCAAAAGGGAGCTTGTTCACCTCTTGTGATAGTAATAAAGTTAAATGAAAAAAAAATGTGCAAAGAAAAAAAAAAAAGGGGGGTAAATAAAATAAATACAATAAAAATGAAAAGCACCTCCGTCCCCGCACATACATGTAAATGTAAAGCACACGTAGGCCCGGCACACGTATGTAACCAGTGATTGCACCACACATGTGAGGAATCTCTGCGAATGTCAGAGTGAGATCGATAAATCTGGGGGGCTCATCATCGAGGATTCGCTCCGCACTGATAACCTGTGAAGACTTTTAACCACTTACAGACCGGAAGATTTTCCCCATCAATGACCATTCTCTGTGATACGGCACTGCGTCGCTTTAACTGACAATTGCGCGGTCGTGGGAAGCTGTACCCAATCAAAATCCCACAAATAGAGATTTCTTTTGGTGGTATTTGATCACCTCTGCGGTTTTATATTTTGTGCTATAAACAAAAAAAATACCTTGTCACTGGCAGGGAAGAGGATAACACTAGGGGGCGATCAAGGGGTTAAATGTGTTCCCTAGGGAGGTGTGGGGGGGGAGGGGACTGACTGAGGGAGGAGAGAGATCGCTGTTCCAAATCACTAGGAATAGCAGATCTCTAACTCCTCTGTCAGAACGGAGATGTGTCTGTTTACGTTGACAGATCCCCATTCTCGCTCTTTCCCGCGGGTGGCCGGCAGACATCGCGCCCACGTGCATCTGGTCACCCCCCCCCCCCCCGGGGCACGATTGGGCACGATTGGGCGCGTGTGCCTGCTAAGGCTCTTAAAGGAGCCGACGTACACCTATGGCGATTTGCGGGAACGAGCCGACCTGACGCAGTATAATGGCGGCGGCTGGTCGGCAAAGCGGTTAAAGTGTCACCTATGGAGAATTTTAAGTACCGCAAGTTTGTCGCCATTTCATGGCTGCGCTCAATTTTAAATCTTCTCATGTTTGGTATTTATTTACCTAACGCAGCCTCATCTTTTATATTTTACCAAAAACTGGTTATCATATAGTGAGCACTAAGATTCATTAACCCCTTCAATACCGGGCACTCCCCCTCCCCCCTCCCTGCCCAGGCCAATCCTCAGCTTTCAGCACCGTCATACTTTGAATGACAATTACTCGGTCATGCTACACTGTACTCATATGACTATTTTATCATTTTTTCCCCACAGATAGAGATTTCTTTTGGTGGTATTTAATCACCTCTGGGGGTCTTATTATTTTTTGCTAAATAAATGAAAAAAAGACTGAAAATGTTGAAAAAAAAGTTTTTCTTCTTTCCTGTTATAACATTTTGTAAATGAAGTAATTTTTTCTCCTTCACTGATAGGCGGCATTGATGAGGTGCTGTTCCATCAGATTAGGCGATCCGTCAGAATGTGTAACGGAAGTGATGTTTGGTCGCCGCCATCTTGCTACACCCCGCACTCCTCCATAGTAAGGATACACTGAGAAGAGGGGAAGTGGACATCTTGTTACACCCACCAGAGTTTTGCATTTTACACTTATTTATTATTATTTCAGGTACTTGTAGAGCACTGTCAATTTACGCAGCACTTTACATATACATTGAACATTCACATCGGTCCCCGCCCTCAGGGAGCTTACACTCTAAGGTCCCCAACTCACATTCATATACTGGGGCCAATTTAGACAGAAGCCAATTAACCTCCCAGCATGTCTTTGGAGTGTGGGAGGAAACCGGAGAACCCGGAGGAAACCCACACAGGGAGAACATGCAAACTCCAGGTAGGTAGTGTCGTGGTTGGGATTTGAACCAGCGACCCTTTTTACTGCTAGGTGAGAGTGCTACCCACTACACCACTGTGCAGCCCACTACACCACTGTGCTACCCACTACACCACTGTGCCACCCACTACACCACTGTGCTACCCACTACACCACTGTGCTACCCACTACACAACCCACTACACCACTGTGCTACCCACTACACCACTGTGCCGTCCACTACACCACTGTGCCACCCACTACACCACTGTGCCACCCACTACACTACTGTGCCACCCACTACACCACTGTGCACCCCACTACACCACTGTGCTACCCACTACACCACTGTGCCACCCACTACACTACTGTGCCACCCACTACACCACTGTGCTACCCACTACACCACTGTGCCGCTCACTACACCACTGTGCCACCCACTACACCACTGTGCTACCACTACACCACTGTGCCGCTCACTACACCACTGTGCCACCCACTACACCACTGTGCCACCCTCTACACCACTGTGCGACCCACTACACCACTGTGCTCCCCACTACACCACTGTGCTACCCACTACACCACTGTGCCGCCCACTACACCACTGTGCTCCCCACTACACCACTGTGCGACCCACTACACCACTGTGCCCCCTACTACACCACTGTGCTCCCCACTACACCACTGTGCGACCCACTACACCACTGTGCGACCCACTACACCACTGTGCTCCCCACTACACCACTGTGCTCCCCACTACACCACTGTGCTACCCACTACACCACTGTGCTACCACTACACCACTGTGCCGCTCACTACACCACTGTGCCACCCACTACACCACTGTGCCACCCTCTACACCACTGTGCGACCCACTACACCACTGTGCTCCCCAATACACCACTGTGCTACCCACTACACCACTGTGCTCCCCACTACACCACTGTGCTCCCCACTACACCACTGTGCCGCCCACTACACCACTGTGCCGCCCACCACACCACTGTGCCCCCCACTACACCACTGTGCTCCCCACTACACCACTGTGCTACCCACTACACCACTGTGCCGCCCACTACACCACTGTGCTCCCCACTACACCACTGTGCGACCCACTACACCACTGTGCCCCCCCCACTACACCACTGTGCTCCCCACTACACCACTGTGCGACCCACTACACCACTGTGCGACCCACTACACCACTGTGCTCCCCACTACACCACTGTGCCCCCTACTACACCACTGTGCTCCCCACTACACCACTGTGCTCCCCACTACACCACTGTGCCGCCCACTACACCACTGTGCCGCCCACTACACCACTGTGCCGCCCACCACACCACTGTGCCCCCCACTACACCACTGTGCTCCCCACTACACCACTGTGCTACCCACTACACCACTGTGCCGCCCACTACACCACTGTGCCCCCTACTACACCACTGTGCCCCCTACTACACCACTGTGCTCCCCACTACACCACTGTGCGACCCACTACACCACTGTGCGACCCACTACACCACTGTGCTCCCCACTACACCACTGTGCCGCCCAATTTTTAACAGTAAACTCATCTTATATAGTGAAATACAGGATCGAAAAATCCATCGGACTGTTTTTTGATGTTGAATTTTAAAAGCAGCGGCAAGTCTGCTGATCTCACAGGTTTGCTAATCTGACAGAACACCGCTGCTTTTATAATTCAACATCTAACCAGTCAGACGGAGTTCTCAGTCCTGTATGTCACGATATAAACTCACTTTACTGTTAAAAATAAGTGTAAAAAGCAAAACTCCGGGGGGGGGGGGGGGGGGGGGTGTACCAAGATGTCTGCTTACCCCCTTCTCAGTGTATCCTTACTATGGAGGAGTGCGGGGTGTAGCAAGATGGCGGCGAGGGAACGTCACTTCCATTAAACATTCCGACGGGTCGCCGAATCTGATGAAACAGTGGCACTGATAGGGTGGCATTGATTGGCAGGACTGATAACCAGTGCCCTGATGATCTGTGTACATGTCCCCGTCACATGTGCCATTTAACCTGTGTTTCATCAGATTCAGTGACCCATCAGTATGTGTAACGGAAGTGACGTTTCATCGACGCCATCTTGTTACACCCCTCCACAGTAAGGATACACCGAGAAGGGGGAAAGCAGACATCTTGGTACACCCACCGGAGTTTTGCTTTTTACACTTATTTTTAACAGTAAACTGAGGATATATAGTGAAATACGAGACTTAGAACTCCGTCTGACTGCTTAGATGTTGAATTTTAAAAGCTGCGGTGAGCCTGCGGATCTCATAGGTTTGCTAATCTGACAGAAGTGCGCTGCTTTTAAAATCTAAACATTCATACGGAGGTGTAGGGGTGTAGCAAGATGGCAGCGACGGAACGTCACTTCCGTTACACATTCTGACGGGTCGCCGAATCTGACCAAACCCCGGCTCTGCTTTCCTCGCACTGCGATTGGCCCTTTAACCTGACTTGTGCTGGGTCCGAGGCACACAGTGATCACAGATCCTTCCCGTTCTCAGAAATCCTGGAAATGTGTGACCGCGCTGTAGCCGTCATTCTGGTATGGTGCGGTCGGCAAGAGGATAAATCGTATTTTTTTCCTGAAAAATTGCGTTTGATAAACAGCTGCGCAAATATTCTACAACATAAAAAAAAAATCGGGAAGGTGATTCACCGCTCAGGTAGACTTGCTCCCAGGTGTGTGTTAAGTAGATCCTTCAGAGGAGGGGAGTCCCAGGTGCTGGCTAAATGCAAATTGAAGCAAGGTTTGAAACAAGAGAATCTGGATGCCGCACACTGGATAAAGTTGAAAATTCTTCTTTATTGTAAAAATAGGATCATCAAAAATACAGGACAATCAGGCAGATGGTACAGACACAGCTGACGCGTTTCGCACTCTAGTTTGAGTGCTTACTCATAGCTGACAGATGAGTAAGCACTCAAACTAGAGTGCGAAACGCGTCAGCTGTGTCTGTACCATCTGCCTGATTGTCCTGTATTTTTGATGATCCTATTTTTACAATAAAGAAGAATTTTCAACTTTATCCAGTGTGCGGCATTGAGATTCTCGTTTCAAACCTTGATAAAAAAAAAATCCCAACAACCACCATTTTATTCTCTGGGGTCTCTGCTTTCAGAAAACATCTCACATATTGGGGGTTCTCACTCATTTTCTGGGACCATTAATGGAAGAGGCAGGAATCGCCCCGGCCGGCAGGCGGGTGTCTATGACATTCAGGAAGTATGGGGTTCCATAGTGAAGGAGATTAGAGTGTGAGCTCTTGTGGTTCTGGAGAAGGTTGGTCCATTTCTATATATCGGTGGTCGGTGACCGGTCCTCTTGGCTCGGGACTGTCATCACCACGTGAAGGCAGCGTGCTCTCCCCTGTGCTGGAGAAGTGACATGTGTTATACTTCTATAAAACAAACATGTCTGCGATCACGCGCTATGAATCCGGCGATGTCCGCCATGTTCTCGGAGCCCTCCTCCCAGTCCTATCAGTAGGAATGGGCTCCACCATCATGGCCGCCGCCGCGGAGACACCGCGCGTCCTATAAGTCGGCCTCTATAGACGGAGCCCCGCCCAGCGTGACTGTGCTAGGCGAATGGCCGACGTCCCCTCCGGGGAGGCGTGGCGCGGGAGCGAAGCCCCTCCCCCGAGCGTCGTGCGCATGCTCCATCCTTAAACACGTGGCCCGGATCGGAGGGAGGAATGGCGGCGGCTGCAGCGGGCAGCGTGTACGAGGCGCTTCCCCCCGCCAGCGCCTTCACCCCGGGGAGGAGAGATCTGCTGGCCGTGTCCGGCCTGGACGGGAGGATCACCGTGTGGGACAGCCGAGGAGGAGGAGGGGAGCTCCGCCGGGAGTACGTGCCTTCCGCTCACCTCTCCGCCACCTGTACATGCCTGGCCTGGGGGGGCCCCAACCGAGGGGGCAGGTGAGACACCCAGTCTGTGTATGGGGGGGCCCCAACCGAGGGGGCAGGTGAGACACCCAGTCTGTGTATGGGGGGGCCCAACCGAGGGGGGCAGGTGAGACACCCAGTCTGTGTATGGGGGGGCCCCAACCGAGGGGGGCAGGTGAGACACCCAGTCTGTGTATGGGGGGGCCCCAACCGAGGGGGGAGGTGAGACACCCAGTCTGTGTATGGGGGGGCCCCAACCGAGGGGGGCAGGTGAGACACCCAGTCTGTGTATGCGGGGGCCCCAACCGAGGGGGGAGGTGAGACATCCAGTCTGTGTATTGGGGGGCCCCAACCGAGGGGGGCAGGTGAGACACCCAGTCTGTGTATGGGGGGCCCCAACCGAGGGGGGCAGGTGAGACACCCAGTCTGTGTATGGGGGGGCCCCAACCGAGGGGGCAGGTGAGACACCCAGTCTGTGTATGGGGGGGCCCCACCGAGGGGGGAGGTGAGACACCCAGTCTGTGTATGCGGGGGCCCCAACCGAGGGGGGCAGGTGAGACACCCAGTCTGTGTATGGGGGGGCCCCAACCGAGGGGGGAGGTGAGACATCCAGTCTGTGTATGGGGGGGCCCCAACCGAGGGGGGAGGTGAGACACCCAGTCTGTGTATGGGGGGGCCCCAACCGAGGGGGGAGGTGAGACACCCAGTC
>JBBDGP010005755.1:0-41380 GCA_037952835.1 Lithobates septentrionalis | reverse complement strand
GAGGGGGGCAAATACTGACTGACATCCTAGAACTGCCCTCAGCACCCCCTATGACTCAGCACCCCCTATACTGCTAATATGGGGGGAGGGGAGCCATCAAACTGCCCCTCTGCAGGGAGAGATGAGGATTTCACCCCCCCCCCCCCCCAACTCTTCATCTTCTGGAGCCCCCAGTACTGCCCCCCCCCCCATACAATGGGACAATGTTGTCCCATCCCCCCCCCCCTTGCAGACTGCTTGTTCATAGTTTGGGGATTTTCTGGCTGAGCCCCCCAACATTGTCCAATGCACCCCCATAGTGTGCCCCCCCAACTCTGTATTGTCACCCCGTAATGTCCCCTCTGCACCCCCCCCCCCCCCCGGGGTATTTGGTATTTCACCCCAACTGCTCCTCTCCTGTATCTGCAGGTAATTCCCCACATTGTCCCTTCTACCCCCCCAGACACCCCGACCTATAGACCCCGCATGGTGCCCCCCCACTAGTTTCTGTGCAGCCCCCCGATATTAGAGCTTTTCTAGCTGAGGGCCCCCCCAATATACTCATCACCCCCCCCCCCATCTTCTCACCCCCAATATACTCACCCCCCCCCCATGTGTGTGTTCCATATATAGAACACTGGGTGACCCCCTAAACCCCAATATTTACTTCTGTTCTTCACCCCCCAATATGACCGAACCCCCCCCCCCCCCCCCCCCCCAAATCTGCTTCCCCTGGAGCCGCTGAAAGGTCACTGGAAGCATTACGTAATGATCTACCCGTCTATTGTGTCCTCTTCTCCACACTCCTCTCCTCTCCACACTTCTCTCCTCTCCACACTCCTCTCCTCTCTATAGTCTTCTCCTTCTCTCCTCTCCTCTCTGCTCTTCTCTACTCTACACTCCTCCTTCTCTTCTTTTCTCTCCTCTCCTCTTCCTTTTCTTTTCTACTATTTCTATCTCCTTTTTCTTTTTTTCTTCTCTGCTGTTCTTCTTTCCTCTCTCGGTCTCTCTGATTGGCACGTTGCCTTCATTTTCTAATATCTCATGATCATTACCCACACTGCTAAATCTGTCATTTGTAGTTGATGCCCCCCCCCCCCTGCACCCTGTGCAAACCCCCGTAGGTGCACATCGCCCCCCCCCCCTGCACCCTGTGCAAACCCCCGTAGGTGCACATCGCCCCCCCCTGCACCCTGTGCAAACCCCCGTAGGTGCACATCGCCCCCCCCTGCACCCTGTGCAGACCCCCGTAGGTGCTCATCCCCCCCCCCCCTGCATCCTGTGCAGACCCCCGTAGGTGCTCATCCCCCCCCCCCTTCCTGCATCCTGTGCAGACCCCCGTAGGTGCTCATCCCCCCCCCTGCATCCTGTGCAGACCCCCGTAGGTGCTCATCCCCCCCCTGCATCCTGTGCAGACCCCCGTAGGTGCTCATCCCCCCCCCCTTCCTGCATCCTGTGCAGACCCCCGTAGGTGCTCATCCCCCCCCCCCCTGCATCCTGTGCAGACCCCCGTAGGTGCTCATCCCCCCCCCCTGCATCCTGTGCAGACCCCCGTAGGTGCTCATCCCCCCCCCCTGCATCCTGTGCAGACCCCCGTAGGTGCTCATCCCCCCCTTGCATCCTGTGCAGACCCCCGTAGGTGCTCATCCCCCCCCCCCTGCATCCTGTGCAGACCCCCGTAGGTACACATCCCCCCCCCCCCCTCATCCTGTGCAGACCCCTGTAGGTGCACATCAATCCCCCCCCCCCTGTGCAGACCCCCATGGGTGCACATCTTCCCCCCCCCCTGTGCAGACCCCCATGGGTACACATCCCCCCCCCCCCCCCCGCACCCTATGCAGACTCTTGTAGGTGTATATTGCATTTTGGTGTAACTTTGTGTGTAGACTGATCTCCCCGCCTGCAGCTCCGGGTGTTTGATGTATGGCAGTGCTGGCTGGACGGGGGGCTCCTCCGGGGCCGGACCTCCTCTCTGTGTCTTTGCTGTCACATATTCAGTTCTCAGAAGTTGGATTTTTGGGGTGTCCCCCCTCCCCCGTCTGCTCCCCATCCTCCCTCTATTGTTACTTTTTTCTTCCTTGTCTTCTCGGCTCCGTCCTAAAAAGCGATGGATTAACCCTTCCCGTGCCGGTGGCTGCAATGCAGATCGGCGGCGGGAGTTGTGCGCCGCGTCGGTTCGGTGGCATTTTGGCGTTTTGCACGCCATGGAGCCGGGCGGTCACACCCCCTTCTCGTGTATAGTGCACCAGGCAGGCGATCGGCATTGTTCCCACATTCCTCCATTCTATGCCAAGTCATTTAACTCCTCGCCTGCCTGCCTGCCCGCCCGAGGATATCCTATCAAAATACTGAACCGGAGGAGCGTGAGGGGGTCCCCGCCACTTATCAGTCCGGCCCGACTCCTCATCCATTGTTCTATACCAGTGTCAGGATGGGGGGGCTTCCTGTGGCCTGGCTGTGGCGGGCATTGCATGTCTGTTCCTGCAGATTTCTATACATGAGGACAAGCTGAGCGTTTACCCCCCCCCCCATAAAAGAAAAGAAGTCGAGTGGCTACCATTACCACCCCCCCCCCCCATAAAGGAAGGGTCAAGCGGCTACCATCATCCCCCCCCAATCATAAAGGAAAAGTAGAGTGGTTACCATTACCCCCCATAAAGGAAGGGTCGAGCGGCTACCATCATCCCCCCCCCCCCCAATCATAAAGGAAAAGTAGAGTGGTTACCATTATCCCCAGCCCCCCCCCCATAAAGGAAAAGTAGAGTGGTTACCATTATCCCCAGCCCCCCCCCCCCCATAAAGGAAGGGTCGAGCGGCTACCATCATCCCCCCCCCCAATCATAAAGGAAAAGTAGAGTGGTTACCATTATCCCCAGCCCCCCCCCCATAAAGGAAAAGTAGAGTGGTTACCATTATCCCCAGCCCCCCCCCCCCCCCATAAAGGAAGGGTTGAGCAGCTACCATCACATCCCCCCCCCCCCCATAAAGAAAAAGTTGAGCGGCTAAGATCACTCCCCCCCCCCCCCCCCCCCTATAAAGCAAGGGTCGAGTGGCTACCATTACCCAATCCCCCCCCCCCCATAAAGAACAAGCCGAGTGGTTACCACCCCCCCCCCCCCCCAAATAAAGGAAAAATCAAGAGGCTCCCACCCCCCAAATAAAGAACATGCAGAGCGGTTACCATCATTCCCCCCAACCCCCCCCCCCCCCCCATATAAAGGAAAACTCCAAGCGGTTAGCATCTTCTCCATAAAGAGAAGGCCTAGCTATTGTTATCACCCACCCCCCCCCTAAAGGAAAAGTAGTTGCACAATTACCATCATTCCCCTCCCCCATAAAGAAAGTCAAGCTCTTCCCCCCCCCTGTTATAAAGAAAAGGTGTTGAGTGGTTACCATCTCCCCCATAAAGAGAAGGCCAGGCCATTACTATGATTCTCCCCCCCCCCCCCCCCCCCCCCCCCCAAGGATATAGTCGACTGATTACCATCATCTCCATAAAAAAAAGGCCCAGCCATTACTATTCCCCCGCCCCCATTAAAAAAAGTCGAGGCTATCCCCCCCCATTAAAAAAAAAAAGTTGAGAGGCTATTCCCCCTCCCATTAAAAAGCCAACTAGGGTAGTGGGCTATGATTAATAAATCCGGTGTAAAAATTCGGGGGGGGGGGGGGGGGTCTGTTCCGTACTTCCTGACATTTCCGGCCTCCTTTCTCTTTAAATGAGCAATCCTATCTTCTACTTTTTTTCCTGCTACATTGTGTCCGGCTCTTTGTGTCAATGTTGCCCTTCTGTATCCTGCAGCTTTCCCGTAGCTGCATAGACTGCTGTACAAAATGTGTGCTGACCCCCCCCAGACATCCCTTTCTGCACGATCCCCCCCCCCCCCCCCCCCCCCCTCAGCTTTCTGCAGAAACTGAGCACCAAAAAAAAAAAAAAAAAGCCGAGCCGCTTTACTAAAAAGTGCCTCCCGCTCCCCCGCACATCTTTCTGCAGCTCAACGTCAGTAACATACGATTCCTCTGCTGCGCCCTGATTGGCCGCTGCCCTGTCTCCATTCAGAGATTAGTTTTTGCCAACAGCATCTGATTTGGGATTTAGAAGAGAAATCCGGTTGGATGGCGAGCAGTGCGAAGGGAGGAGGCGGGGGAAGGAGGATTAGGGTTACTAGCGAGCAAAGCTGTAGAAGAGCCACCTATATGAGCGTGTAGAGGAGTCACTGAGCGTGTAGAGGAGAGGTGTCTGACCCGCAACCCTTGGCAGATGCTGGGGCCCCCCTGAACCAACTTGGTGAGTGTGAAGAGGAGTCGCTGAGGGTGTATAGGAGAGGGTGCCTGGCCCACAACCCCCGGCAGATGTCTGCTCCCCCAAGAACCAACTTACTGAGCATGTATAGGAGAGGGTGCCTGGCCCACAACCCCCGGCAGATGTCTGCTCCCCCCAAGAATCAACTTACTGAGCGTGTATAGGAGAGGGTGCCTGGCCCACAACCCCCGGCAGATGTCCGCTCCCCCAAGAACCAACTTACTGAGCGTGTATAGGAGACGGTTCCTGTCCCACAACCCCCCGGCAGATGTCTGCTCCCCCAAGACCAACTTACTGAGCGTGTATAGGAGAGGATGCCTGACCCACAACCCCCGGCAGATGTCCGCTCCCCCAAGAACCAACTTACTGAGCGTGTATAGGAGAGGATGCCTGGCCCACAACCCCCGGCAGATGTCCACTCCCCCAAAGAACCAGCTTACTGAGCGTGTATAGGAGAGGATGCCTGTCCCACAACCCCCAGCAGATGTCCGCTCCCCCAAGAACCAACTTACTGAGCGTGTATAGGAGAGGATGCCTGTCCCACAACCCCCAGCAGATGTCCGCTCCCCCAAGAACCAACTTACTGAGCGTGTATAGGAGAGGATGCCTGTCCCACAACCCCCAGCAGATGTCTGCTCCACCAAGAACCAACTTACTGAGTATATATAGGAGAGGGTTCCTGTCCCACAACCCCCAGCAGATGTCCGCTCCCCCAAGAACCAACTTACTGAGCGTGTATAGGAGTCACTGAGCGTGTAGAGGAGAGGGTGCCTGACCCACAACCCCAGCAGATGTCCGCTCCCCCAAGAACCAACTTACTGAGCGTGTATAGGAGTCACTGAGTGTGTAGAGGAGAGGGTGCCTGACCCACAACCCCAGCAGATGTCCGCTCCCCCAAGAACCACCTTACTGAGCGTGTATAGGAGTCACTGAGCGTGTAGAGGAGAGGGTGCCTGTCCCACAACCCCCGGTAGATGTCTGCTCCTCCAAGAACCAACTTACTGAGTAGAGGAGAGGGTGTCTGAGGGTGAGCTGTGAAAATGTGGAATAGACTCCCTCCAGAGGTGGTTCTGGTCGGCTCAGTAGATTTCTTTAAGAAAGTCCTGGATTCTTTCCTAAATGTACAGAATATAACTGGGTACTGACATTTTATCATTTTTATAGGTAAAGTTGATCCAGGTAATATCAGATTGCCCCTCAGGAGATCAGGAAGGAATTTTTATATTTTTTTTTTTTCCCCTGCTGGAGCAAATTGGATCCTACTTTGCTGGGGTTTTTGCCTTCCTCTTGATCAACTATGGGTATAGGATTGTATATATGGGATATTATTATTATTATTATATTATTATTTTTTAACTTGATGGACTTTTTCTGTTTTTTATTTATTTTTTTAAACCAGACTAACTATGTAACTATGTGTCTGTCTGACCCACAACCCCCGGCAGATGTCCACTCTTCCCCCCCCCCCCCCCCCCCCCCCAAGAACCAACTTACTGAGTGTGTAGAGGAGAGGGTGCCTGGCCCACAACCCCCGGCAGATGTCCGCTCCCCCAAGAACCACCTTTTCTGTGCGTGTATAGGAGAGGGTGCCTGGCCCACAACCCCCAGCCAGATGTCCACTCCCCCAAAGAACCAGCTTACTGAGTGTGTAGAGGAGAGGGTGCCTGGCCCACAACCCCCGGCAGATGTCCGCTCCCCCCAAAGAACCAACTTACTGAGAGTGTATAGGAGAGGGTGCCTGGCCCACAACCCCCGGCAGATGTCCGCTCCCCCAAGAACCACCTTTTCTGTGCGTGTATAGGAGAGGGTGCCTGGCCCACAACCCCCGGCAGATGTCCGCTCCCCCAAGAACCACCTTTTCTGTGCGTGTATAGGAGAGGTGCCTGGCCCACAACCCCCAGCAGATGTCCGCTCCCCCCAAAGAACCAACTTACTGAGAGTGTATAGGAGAGGGTGCCTGACCCACAACCCCCGGCAGATGTCCACTCCCCCAAAGAACCAGCTTACTGAGCGTGTATAGGAGAGGGTGCCTGACCCACAACCCCCAGCAGATGTCTGCTCCCCCAAGAACTACCTTTCTGAGCGTGTATAGGAGAGGATGCCTGACCCACAACCCCCAGCAGATGTCCACTCCCCCAAAGAACCAGCTTACTGAGCGTGTATAGGAGAGGGTGCCTGACCCACAACCCCCGGCAGATGTCCGCTCCCCAAGAACCAACTTACTGAGCGTGTATAGGAGAGGATGCCTGACCCACAACCCCCAGCAGATGTCTGCTCCACCAAGAACCAGCTTACTGAGCGTGTATAGGAGAGGGTGCCTGACCCACAACCCCCGGCAGATGTCCACTCCCCCAAAGAACCAGCTTACTGAGCGTGTATAGGAGAGGGTGCCTGACCCACAACCCCCAGCAGATGTCTGCTCCCCCAAGAACTACCTTTCTGAGCGTGTATAGGAGAGGATGCCTGACCCACAACCCCCAGCAGATGTCCGCTCCCCAAAGAACCAGCTTACTGAGCGTGTATAGGAGAGGGTGCCTGACCCACAACCCCCGGCAGATGTCCGCTCCCCCAAGAACCAACTTACTGAGCGTGTATAGGAGAGGATGCCTGACCCACAACCCCCAGCAGATGTCTGCTCCACCAAGAACCAGCTTACTGAGCGTGTATAGGAGAGGGTGCCTGACCCACAACCCCCGGCAGATGTCCGCTCCCCCAAGAACCACCTTACTGAGCGTGTATAGGAGAGGATGCCTGACCCACAACCCCCAGCAGATGTCTGCTCCACCAAGAACCAGCTTACTGAGCGTGTATAGGAGAGGATGCCTGACCCACAACCCCCGGCAGATGTCCGCTCCCCCAAGAACCAACTTTCTGAGCGTGTATAGGAGAGGATGCCTGACCCACAACCCCCAGCAGATGTCCACTCCCCCAAAGAACCAGCTTACTGAGTATATATAGGAGAGGGTTCCTGTCCCACAACCCCTGGCAGATGTCCGCTCCCCCAAAGAACCACCTTTTCTGAGCGTGTAGAGGAGAGGGTGCCTGGTCCGATTTCCCCCAAGAGCCACCTATATGAGTGTGTGTAGAAGAGTCGCTGAGCATGTATAGGAGGGGGTATCTGACCCACAACCCCCCCCGCACCCCCGGCAGATGTCCGCTCCCATCTGACTTTTCTTACTTTAAGTTGTAAGTATGTCAGTTCTATGAACTCGGTCTGTGGGGAAAGGTAGGAATGTAGCCGGTCGGGTTTTGTTTCACTTTTTTACGGGACGTTCTGTAAAGTAGTGAGAAGTGGATGTTTCTGTAAATCTGGGTTTATCCTTCAGATATTGGGCAGTATGGACCCTGGTACGGGGATAGTTCTAGGGGGCGACTCCCCCCGGTGTTGGCACATACATGGAGAATTATTGATTGTGTGCAAAGTGAAAATACTGGCAGAAATCTTAGATTAGCGCTGTGATGGCGTTTATTAAAGTTTTTGTTTTGTGTAGAGAAGATCGGGAATAATTACTGAATGCAAAATCACGGCCGGGTTTTCTTTGTGCTTTAATGTGAGATGCCAACAATTATCGTCAGACGAACATAGAAGTATAGCTTATAGAAAAATAAATTTGTATGTGTTCAATGAAGGGTAGACCGCGCCTGCAACTACTATAGTTGATGCATTCCGAACCCGGAGTCAGGGGTAACGGCATGCATAAGATTTATGCTCCGTTCTTGTACGTCCTTTTTTTTTTTTTTTTTTTTTTATTTATTTTTTTTTGCTGCGATTTTATTTATTTATTTTTTTTTTTCTCTTGCAACTTGTTTTTTGAAGGGAAAATCGGGGTGGCTGTACACCAAACTAAGATCTAAATGCATTTTTTTTGCATAAAACCATGAAGAGCACTACATGTACAAGCAAGGGAGGAACAGCTTACGCGTTTCACACACACAAGAGATTGTGCTTTATCAAAGCCCCATCGGTTGTGGATTTTTTTTTTGGAAATTCTATGAGGCCAAGTTGCCCTGTATATTGCCCCCAAGTTGCTCAGGAACCTTTTCCAAAGTCGCATTGATGTGAACGGTCACCAACAATGTGATTTCCTTTTGTCATGCGATTTCTGTGCGACTCAGAAATCTCTCGACACTTTAAAGTGTTCCTAAAGTCAGACTTTTTTTTTTTATTTTTTTTATTATTAAAATAACAAAACCTGTTCTACTTGTCTTCTCCTTCCTCCTTCCTCTTTCTCTTCCTCCTTCTTCACCCTCCCTGTCCCCGGCCAGCGATCTTGGCTCCGCCTCCTCCTTCTTCCTTCCTCCTCCCTTTCCCCGGCCAGCGATCTTGGCTCCTCCTCCTCTTGTTATGTACACCATAGCTAGCCGCTGGCTATGAGGAGAAGCGTGGTCTGCACTCTCCCGACCTGTGATTCTATTGAGCTGCGCTCCATAGACTTGCACAGCAGGACCTAGGCCCGCCCACCCCCCCCCCCCCCCCCCCCACTTTCTCTTCACTGCATTTGAATGAAAGCAGCAAGAGCCAATGGCTCCTGCTGCTTCTCGAATGCTGTGTGAAGAGGAAGAGAGGGGAGAATAGATGCAAGTCGTGCACAGTGCTGATCTCTTCTCCCCTCTCTACTCTTCACACGGGGGAAGGGGGTGGGGCACAGGGAAATTGAAAAGGTGTGTGTTTTATTTATTTATTTATTTTTTTTGTTTTTTGTTTTTTACCTTTTTAATGCAAACAATGCATTAAGGTACAAAACGTTTTTAGGTTTAGTAACACTTTAAATGCCCATCAGACAAAAAAGTTAGATTCTTGGCCTGACGCTGTAGCCACATTGTAACTTTTCTTTTTATTTAAATGCATGTTATGCGGGCGCAGCGTACATATGTAAACGATGTTCGCACCGAACATGTGAGGTATCGCCGCAATAATTCTAGCCCTAGACCTCCTCTGTAACTCTAAACTGGTAACCTGTAAAAAAAATTTATTTTTTAAAAGGTTGCCAATGGAGATTTTTAAGTACCGAAGTTTGGTACCATTCCACGAGCGTGCGCAATTTTAAAGTGTGACATGTTTGGTATCTATTTACTCGGCTCAACAAGAATTGCAACCACCGCCACTTTATTCCCAAGGTCTCTGCTAAAAAAAAGTAAAGTATGTGTTTTGGGGGTTCGAAGTAATTTTCTAGCAATAAAATGAAATCTCATGACTAGTCGCATCCAGTGTGAACGAATCCTAAAGGTCTCTTCAGAGCGGTGATTTGGATTAGGGGTGCAACGGATCGTCATCGATCGTTGATTCGTACGGGACACCCGCGATCCGCGGAGCACTCTGTGGCCTCGGCCATAGGAAAGGCCGCGGCTTCGGCCTAGCTCCAGGGCGGCAGCCAACTTGGTACACCCGGCGGCCGTTTAGCACGTGATCGCTGCGTCAAATGACGGAGCGATCACTTGTAACAAACCGGCGTCATGTTATGACGCCGGTTCCTCTCTCCCCTCTGTGTACTGATCTGTACAGTGGAGGGGAGAGATCGGATGGCAGCAGTGCCAATACTCTGCAGTGCCCTGCCAATACTCTGCCAATACTCTGCCACACCCTGCCAATAGGGAGATTGTGGATATTACAGTGGGGGAGATTTTTTTTTTTTTTGATCCGAAAATGATCCGAACCGTGAGTTTTTTTGATCCGTTGCACCCCTAATTTGGATGTGCGAAGTTCTCCATCTTGCCACAGATTTTATTTCTGATCTCCTCTGTCAGAGTAATTCATTTCCCCAACCTCTGTGCCATCTGAGGGGTGGGATGTGAACATTTTGGTGGGCCTCGTACTCTGTCGTGTTTTTGTGTGTCAGATCGAATACAAAGTCTTTTTTTTGATTTGCTGAAATCCTTTTTTCCCTTTTTTGCAGCACTTCCACCAAAACCAGCCAAGCCCATGAGTCCCCTGTGTAACATCAGCAATAAGGACGGCGCCTGCACTGCCTGCGCTCCACGATGCAGAGTGGTACTGGGGAGACATCTCCAGGTAACGATCCCAACATTCGTCCACCTTCCGTACGTTGTGTCCATTGTGCTGCAGCGGCTCAGTCTCCCTTTTCTCTCCGCAGGGAAGAGGTG
Source organism: Lithobates septentrionalis (assembly GCA_037952835.1). Taxonomy (NCBI): domain Eukaryota; kingdom Metazoa; phylum Chordata; class Amphibia; order Anura; family Ranidae; genus Lithobates; species Lithobates septentrionalis. The sequence goes on along the minus strand of JBBDGP010005755.1, from coordinate 30,999 downwards.
AACGACAAGCTGCGTGACATGCCGGATGGGACGTTCCTGGTCCGTGACGCCTCCACAAAGATGCAGGGAGATTACACACTGACACTCAGGTAGGTGTCTCTGCAGGTCTGATATGAAGGGGAAAGACATTGAGTAGAATAATCTGGAGGGCCGTAGACCTTGTTTAGCTGAATCAACCAAAAGTCCAGGAAAAACTCACACTATACAAATGTTATCAATGGAATTCTGTAAATAAAATAAGTATTTGATCTCCTACCAACCAACAATAATTCTGCAGACTGGCTACAATAGGTGCTCATGTGGTACACAGATTAGTCCTGTCAATGTAAGAAGGTCCTCCTAACGACAACTCGTTATGTGTATAAAAGACACCTGTCCACAGAATCTCTTCCATCCAATCCTCACCATCATGGGGAAGAGCAAAGATCTGTCAGAGGACGTCGGGGAGAAGATTGGAGACCTGCACAAGGCTGGAATGGGCTACAAGACCATCAGCAAGAAGATTGGTGAGGAGGAGACAACTGTTGGAGCGATTATTTGCAAATGGAAGAAATACAAAATAACCATCAATCGCCCTCGGTCTGAAGCTCCATGGAAGATTTCTCCTCATGGGGTGAGGATGGTCATGAGAAAAGTGAGGGATCCGCCCAGAACTACACGGGAGGAGCTTGTGAAGGATCTCAAGGCAGTTGGGACCACAGTCACCAAACAAACCATTGGTAACACAATACACCACCATGGATTGAAATCCTGCAAGGTCCCCCTCCTCAGGAAGACACATGTACAGGTCCATTTGAAGTTGGCCAATGAACATCTAAATGATTCAGAGAAGGATTGGGGAAAGTGCTGTGGTCAGATGAGAACAAAATTCAGCTCTTTGGCAAAAACTTGACTCACTGTGTTTGGAGCACGAAAAATGCTGACTATGACCCAAAGAACACCATCCCTACAGTCACACACGGAGGTGGAAACATGATGATTTGGGGCTGTTTCTCTGATAAAGGTTCAGGCCGACTTTGCAGCATTGTGGGGCCAATGGACGGGGCCATGTATTGTAAAATCTTGGATGAGAACCTTCTTCCCTCATCCAGAACACTGAAGATGGGTCTTCCAGCATGACAATGACCCAAAACATACCGCCAAGGAAACTAAGGATTGGCTCAAGAAGAAGCACATAAAGGTCGTGGAGTGGCCTAGCCAGTCTCCAGACCTTAATCCTATAGAAAATTTTGTGGAGGAGCTGAAACTTCGAGTTGCCAAGAAACCTAATGGATTTAGAAGATCTGTAAAGAAGAGTGGACCAAAATCCCTCCTGAGATGTGAGCAAACCTGATCACCACCTACAAGAAACGTCTGACCTCTGTGATCACCAACAAGGGTTTCTCCACCAACTACTAAGTCATGTTTTGCTTGGGGATCAAATACTTATTTTACTCACTGAACTGCAACTCCATTTATAACATTTGTATTGTGTGTTGTTCTGATTTTTTTTTTTTTTTTGGTTAATATTCTGTCTCTATCATATAAAATACACCTATGATAATTTAGAGACCCTTCATTTCTTTGTAAGTGGACAAACTTATACAATCTGCAGGGGATCAAATCATTTTCCCCACTGTACAGTCACCAGTAGCATAGAGTTTGTCAGATTCTGGGGCCTCTGGTAGTATACAGTCACCTGTAATATGGAGTGTCTGGTTCTGGGGCCTCTGGTAGTATACAGTCACCAGTAATATGGAGTGTCTGGTTCTGGGGTCTCTGGTAGTATACAGTCACCTGTAGTATGGAGTGTCTGGTTCTGGGTCTCTGGTAGTATACAGTCACCAGTAATATGGAGTGTCTGGTTCTGGGGCCTCTGGTAGTATACAGTCACCTGTAGTATGGAGTGTCTGGTTCTGGGTCTCTGGTAGTATACAGTCACCAGTAATATGGAGTGTCTGGTTCTGGGGTCTCTGGTAGTATACAGTCACCAGTAATATGGAGTGTCTGGTTCTGGGTCTCTGGTAGTATACAGTCACCAGTAATATGGAGTGTCTGGTTCTGGGTCTCTGGTAGTATACAGTCACCTGTAGTATGGAGTGTCTGGTTCTGGGGTCTCTGGTAGTATACAGTCACCTGTAGTATGGAGTGTCTGGTTCTGGGTCTCTGGTAGTATATAGTCACCAGTAATATGGAGTGTCTGGTTCTGGGGTCTCTGGTAGTATATAGTCACCAGTAATATGGAGTGTCTGGTTCTGGGGTCTCTGGTAGTATACAGTCACCTGTAGTATGGAGTGTCTGGTTCTGGGTCTCTGGTAGTATACAGTCACCTGTAGTATGGAGTGTCTGGTTCTGGGTCTCTGGTAGTATACAGTTACCTGTAGTATGGAGTGTCTGGTTCTGGGTCTCTGGTAGTATACAGTCACCAGTAATATGGAGTGTCTGGTTCTGGGGCCTCTGGTAGTATACAGTCACCTGTAATATGGAGTGTCTGGTTCTGGGGCCTCTGGTAGTATACAGTCACCTGTAATATGGAGTGTCTGGTTCTGGGTCTCTGGTAGTATACAGTCACCAGTAATATGGAGTGTCTGGTTCTGGGTCTCTGGTAGTATACAGTCACCTGTAGTATGGAGTGTCTGGTTCTGGGGCCTCTGGTAGTATACAGTCACCAGTAATATGGAGTGTCTGGTTCTGGGGTCTCTGGTAGTATACAGTCACCTGTAGTATGGAGTGTCTGGTTCTGGGTCTCTGGTAGTATATAGTCACCAGTAATATGGAGTGTCTGGTTCTGGGGTCTCTGGTAGTATATAGTCACCAGTAATATGGAGTGTCTGGTTCTGGGGTCTCTGGTAGTATACAGTCACCTGTAGTATGGAGTGTCTGGTTCTGGGTCTCTGGTAGTATACAGTCACCTGTAGTATGGAGTGTCTGGTTCTGGGTCTCTGGTAGTATACAGTCACCTGTAGTATGGAGTGTCTGGTTCTGGGTCTCTGGTAGTATACAGTCACCAGTAATATGGAGTGTCTGGTTCTGGGGCCTCTGGTAGTATACAGTCACCTGTAATATGGAGTGTCTGGTTCTGGGGCCTCTGGTAGTATACAGTCACCTGTAATATGGAGTGTCTGGTTCTGGGTCTCTGGTAGTATACAGTCACCAGTAATATGGAGTGTCTGGTTCTGGGTCTCTGGTAGTATACAGTCACCTGTAGTATGGAGTGTCTGGTTCTGGGGCCTCTGGTAGTATACAGTCACCAGTAATATGGAGTGTCTGGTTCTGGGGCCTCTGGTAGTATACAGTCACCTGTAGTATGGAGTGTCTGGTTCTGGGTCTCTGGTAGTATACAGTCACCTGTAGTATGGAGTGTCTGGTTCTGGGTCTCTGGTAGTATACAGTCACCAGTAATATGGAGTGTCTGGTTCTGGGGCCTCTGGTAGTATACAGTCACCTGTAGTATGGAGTGTCTGGTTCTGGGTCTCTGGTAGTATACAGTCACCAGTAATATGGAGTGTCTGGTTCTGGGTCTCTGGTAGTATACAGTCACCTGTAGTATGGAGTGTCTGGTTCTGGGTCTCTGGTAGTATACAGTCACCAGTAATATGGAGTGTCTGGTTCTGGGGCCTCTGGTAGTATACAGTCACCTGTAATATGGAGTGTCTGGTTCTGGGTCTCTGGTAGTATACAGTCACCAGTAATATGGAGTGTCTGGTTCTGGGTCTCTGGTAGTATACAGTCACCTGTAGTATGGAGTGTCTGGTTCTGGGTCTCTGGTAGTATACAGTCACCTGTAGTATGGAGTGTCTGGTTCTGGGGTCTCTGGTAGTATACAGTCACCTGTAATATGGAGTGTCTGGTTCTGGGGTCTCTGGTAGTATACAGTCACCTGTAGTATGGAGTGTCTGGTTCTGGGTCTCTGGTAGTATACAGTCACCTGTAGTATGGAGTGTCTGGTTCTGGGTCTCTGGTAGTATACAGTCACCTGTAGTATGGAGTGTCTGGTTCTGGGGTCTCTGGTAGTATACAGTCACCAGTAATATGGAGTGTCCAGTTCTGGGTGGGCCCCCCTGTCCCGGCACATGTTTTCTGGAGCTTCCTCTCATCATTCCTCTCACTTTTATTCCAGAAAGGGCGGAAACAACAAACTGATAAAGATTTATCACCGAGATGGGAAATACGGGTTCTCCGATCCCCTCACCTTCAAGTCTGTTGTGGAACTGATCAGCCATTACAGGCACCAATCTCTGGCCCAGTATAACCCAAAGCTGGATGTCATGCTCTTGTACCCGGTGTCCCGGTACCAGCAGGTGAGCCTGTGCCTGGCATGGAGGGCATTGATCAGTATAGCACGGGGTCCATCGTGAACTAACATGGCCACCTGTCTTTTGCTCTGAACAGGACCAGCTGGTGAAGGAGGACAGTATAGACGCCGTGGGGAAGAAGCTCCAGGAATATCACGGGCAGTTTCAGGACAAGAGCCGGGAGTACGACAGGCTGTATGAGGAGTACACCAAGACGTCGCAGGTCAGCCCCGGGTGTACACCACCCTCTACTTGTCTTAGGGATGTGTTCATGTATTTGTGCAGCTATAAGGCCTAAGGCATACTGGCATTATTTATTCTTCAGATTAACCACCTGACCTCTGGAAGGTTTCACTTCAACTGCCCCCCCCCCTCCCCCCACCGATGACCCAGGCCATTTTTTGCGATATGACACTGTGTTACTATAACTGACAATTTCACAGTCAAGCGATGCTGTACACAAATAAAATTTATGTCTTCTTTTTTTTCTTTTTTTTTTTTTCCTTGCACTATAAACAAAAAATAAGACCTGACCATTTAAAAAAAAAAAACAATACATCACAGGTGATATTATTTGCTGCTCAGTGATTGCAGTATTCTAGTCTGTATCTCCCCAAGGTAATACTTAAATTCTGGCCTGTTAGTGGGTCCTGAGGACCGGAGTTGAGAACCACTGGTTTAGGTGGACGGCCATGTCTTGGTAGGTTTGCAGTTGTGCCATACTCTTTCCATTTTCCGATGATGGATTGAACAGAACTCCGTGAGATGTTCAAAGCTTGGGAGATTTTTTTTTTTTTTTTTTTTTTTTTTTTTTTTTATAACCTAACCCTGCTTTCTACTTCTCCACAACTTTATCCCTGACCTGCCTGGTGTGTTTGTTGGCCTTCATGATGCTGTTTGTTCACCTAAGGTTCTCTAACAAACCTCTGAGGGCTTCACAGAACAGCTGTATTTATACTGAGATTACATTACACACAGGTGGACTGTGGTGATCTGCCATGTTTGCATCCAGTGCCTGGCACCCACAGAGAGACTACAATTCCCAGGATTCATTGTGACAGGTGCAGAGCAAGGCGTGCTTTCCTCTTGGGAAGGTGCCTCCATTCTATCGTTCCGCCCACCTTTCTACTACTACTACAGCAGGAATTGCATCTGACGTCTGTAGTGACGTGACGTTGGTGCGCACAGCAGGCACAGATCTTTGGGACTCTGCCAATGATCAGACCACTTGGGGGCGTGACGGGTGGAAGGCTGGGGACGCACCTGGGTGGGGGCGCGACAGTCGGAGGCTGGGGGCATGCTACAGAGATTTTACACCCCCCCCCCCCCCCCCATAAAGATTTATGTATACAAAGATCAAAAGAAATAAAAAAAAAAAAAAAAAAAAAAATGGAATGGACAGTACATAAAAAGTAAGTTAAGAGAATAAACCAGTCTATAAGTAATTTCCTACCGTGGGTGTTCAGTAGCAAGGAAACAATCCATTGAGGTGGACCGTACCGTAGGTAGCGGGCTGGGCTCCGGGGATCTGAGGCCTTTTGTATTGGTTTGTTTCCCTTCTAATGTAAGTCTCAGGATGAAGGCTGGAAGGATATTGATTACATCACCTGCAGTTCCCTCCAATTGCCACAAGAGGCGCAATGTCATGTGTAATCTCCTTTGTTAGACTGCAGGAATGATAGTGGCACCTCCTTTATCTACTGGCTTTTTTTTTTTCTATTTCTAGAGTAGACTGTTCAATGCTAAACCTCTGCTGGTCTATACGGCTTTTCATGTGCTTTGCTTTTTTTTTATATTGCAACATTCTGAATAAAATTTGTATTGAAGACCAAATAAATCCTATAATTCTATTGCATAGTCCTACACTGCATTCACTTGTCCTCAAATATCGTATGTAGTGCGTATGGTGTTCATGAATCCATGCGTGTATGGTGTTCACGGATCATGTATGGTATTCATTGATCATATATGTGGCATAACATTGAATTGTTTTTTGTCCTGCAGGAGATTCAGATGAAGCGAACGGCGATCGAAGCGTTCAATGAAACCATCAAGATATTTGAGGAGCAGTGTCATTCCCAGGAGAGGTTCAGCAAGGAGTTCCTGGAGAGGTCTCAGCGGGAGAGCGGAGAGAAGGAGATGGAGAGGTAGGTACCGGTGACGTCGGCTCCTGTTGGTTGTTCTGCAGCGTGTGCACAGCCAGCACTGAATTCCTCCTCTTCCTCCAGAATAATCGGCAATTTCGAGAAGCTGAATTCTCGTTTGGGGGAAATTCATGACGGTAAACTGCAGCTGCAGCAAGACCTGAAGAAACAGGCGCTAGACAACCGGGAAACGGACAAGAAGATGAACAGCATCAAACCGGATCTGATCCAGCTGAGGAAGATCCGAGACCAGTACCTAGTGTGAGTCCCCTGACTACCGCTAATGTCATTATATTGAGGGGGGTGTGCCCCCCCCCCCCCCCCCCCCCAGAGCTGTACTCCTAAAACTCCCCATGTATGACCTGTAGTCTACAATGCACAGCTGACTTAATGTAGAGCTATTCCCTTCTGATGTCGGTGTAGAATGATGGCCCCTGGGGTAGTACAATCCCAGGATTGGGTTCACTGCTAGTATATGGGCTCCAGCAGTATGGAGTTCGGTTCTGGGTCCTCTGCTAGTATATGGGCTCCAGCAGTATGGAGTTTGTCCAGTTCTGGGTCCTCTGCTAGTATATGGGCTCCAGCATTATGGCGTTCTGAGTTCTCCGGTAGTCTCCAGTAACATGGAGTTTGTCTGTTACTGTGCTCTCTGGTAGAATATGGGCTCCGTTAGCATGGAGTTAAAATGCATGAACAGTGTTGCTGATGTCACAGTGACCAGTATGAGAGGTGTTGCTGATGTCACAGTGACCAGTATGAGAGGTGTTGCTGATGTCACAGTGACCAGTATGAGAGGTGTTGCTGATGTCACAGTGACCAGTATGAGAGGTGTTGCTGATGTCACAGTGACCAGTATGAGAGGTGTTGCTGATGTCACAGTGACCAGTATGAGAGGTGTTGCTGATGTCACAGTGACCAGTATGAGAGGTGTTGCTGATGTCACAGTGACCAGTATGAGAGGTGTTGCTGATGTCACAGTGACCAGTATGAGAGGTGTTGCTGATGTCAGTGACCAGTATGAGAGGTGTTGCTGATGTCACAGTGACCAGTATGAGAGGTGTTGCTGATGTCACAGTGACCAGTATGAGAGGTGTTGCTGATGTCACAGTGACCAGTATGAGAGGTGTTGCTGATGTCACAGTGACCAGTATGAGAGGTGTTGCTGATGTCACAGTGACCAGTATGAGAGGTGTTGCTGATGTCACAGTGACCAGTATGAGAGGTGTTGCTGATGTCACAGTGACCAGTATGAGAGGTGTTGCTGATGTCACAGTGACCAGTATGAGAGGTGTTGCTGATGTCACAGTGACCAGTATGAGAGGTGTTGCTGATGTCACAGTGACCAGTATGAGAGGTGTTGCTGATGTCACAGTGACCAGTATGAGAGGTGTTGCTGATGTCACAGTGACCAGTATGAGAGGTGTTGCTGATGTCACAGTGACCAGTATGAGAGGTGTTGCTGATGTCACAGTGACCAGTATGAGAGGTGTTGCTGATGTCACAGTGACCAGTATGAGAGGTGTTGCTGATGTCACAGTGACCAGTATGAGAGGTGTTGCTGATGTCACAGTGACCAGTATGAGAGGTGTTGCTGATGTCACAGTGACCAGTATGAGTGGTGGTGTTGGCGATGTTACGGCATGATGCAGTAACTTTCTCTCCATTTTATTTATTTTCCCCCATAGATGGCTCAATCACAAAGGCGTGCGGCAGAAAAGGATCAATGAATGGCTTGGAATAAAGAATGAAAGTATAGAAGAGTGAGTGTCTTCTTTGTTTCTCAGCTTATCTTCGGGTCTCTAGCTCTGGTCCTCTGATATTAACCCATCTTCTCCTTAACAGTCCCTATTTCATGAGCGAGGAGGATGAGCCACTGCCGCACTACGATGAGAAGACCTGGTTTGTGGGGGACATCAATCGGGTCGAAGCTGAAGAGCTCCTCCGAGGGAAGGCCGACGGAGCTTTTCTAATCCGGGAGAGCAGCAAGAAAGGATGCTACGCCTGTTCTGTGGTGTAAGTATTTATAGTCCCCTCTCCTCCTGATCCATACTATTGTTGGGCCACCTCTCAACTGTTTTTGCTCTTCTTATTCATGTCTATATTTAATCCTTAGGGCTGATGTCAGTCACTGTACTGCTGTTCCCAAGCATTATACAAAATAATCTATCTAGGGTTGCACCAATGCCAGTTTTTTAAGATACTTTTCCTCAAGTACTCGCCGATACCTATTATTACTGTTGGTTTTGTTTTGTTTTTTGTTTTTGGTGGAGAGGGGAAGGGGGATATTTGGAAACCCAATCGCTGCACTGGAACACCCAGCAGACCTGCCCCCCCTCCAAGAAGTTCTGCAGCAGCAAAGCTTGGCTCAGTGTAGGACACACTACTAACCAGACAGGCAGATCTGTCACCCCGCAGAGGATGCCCAAAGGAGGAGAAGCACATCGCTGGAGGACACAAAAGAAAAACAGAGGCGGCACGGGGGGGGGGGGGGGGGTGAATGTCAGGGAGGGTCCACTGTGAGAAAGGGGAGTCCCCACTGACAGCTGAAATGTCATTCCTTGTTAAGGAATGACATTTCAGCTCCTTAACAACTGACTGCCTGCATTCTTTTGTATACATTTCATCTGTCAGCGGGGGAATCGCACTGACAGATGAAGAAGTCGAACCTGAAGGTATCGGTTTCAGGTGTCGGCGCATTTGCACGAGTACCGATACTCGTGCAAATGCTTAGTATCGGCACCACCCTAAATCTATCCCTTTTTAGATGTGCATGCTCCTCCTGCTGGGTGCTGCAGACTTTAGTGTGGATTTAATTCTTAGGGCTGATGTCAGTCACTGTACTGCTGTTCCCAAGCATTATACAAAAGAATGCATCCCTTTAGATATGCATGCTCCTCCTGCTGGGCACTGCAGACTTTAGAGTGAATGTAATCCTTAGGGCTGATGTCAGCCACTGAACTGCTGTTCCCAAGCATTATAGAGAAGGACATCAGCCCTAAGGAATAAATCCACACCAAAGTCTGCAGCGCCCAGCAGGAGGAGCATGCACATCAAAAGGGGTTGATTGTTTTGTATAATGCTTTTGGAACAGCAGTACAGTGACTAACACATCCCTTTTAGACGTGCATGCTCCTCCTGCTGGGCAATGCAGACTTTAGTGTGGATTTAATCCTTAGGGCTGATGTCACTGTACTGCTGTTCCCGAGCATTTTTAGGGTCGATATCGGTCACTGTACTGCTATACCCAAGCATCTTGCCAAAGCATCCCTTTCGATGTGCATGCTTCTCCTGCTGAGCGCTGCACACTTGGGTGTAGATTTAATTCTTGGGGCTGATGTCCGTCCACTGTACTGCTGTTAACAAGCATTATACAGAAGAACACATCCCTTTTTAGATGTGCGTGCTCCTGCTGCTTGGTGTTGCAGACTTTAGTGTGGATTTATTCCTTTAGGGCTGTTACTGTACGGCTTTCTGCTGTTTGTATAATTCTTCTCATGTGTCGTCTTCTTCTTTTTTATAGGGCGGACGGCGACGTCAAGCATTGCGTAATTTACAGCACTTCACGGGGCTTCGGCTTCGCAGAACCGTACAACCTGTACAGCACACTAAAGGAGTTGGTCCTCCATTACCAGCATACTTCCCTCGTCCAACACAACGATTCTCTGAATGTCAGGCTGGCCTACCCCGTCTACGCACACACGTCCTCCCTGTGCAGATAAGCCCCCGGAGGACCCCCAGGCAGCCATTTTGGATCTTTTCTACAGTTTTTTTTTTTTTTTTCTAGAACTAAAGAGGGCATTCTTTTTACTTAGACTGCTTGATTTGCACAAGAAGTGAATGTGAAGGAAGAAGGCGTGTCATCGTAGGATGGCCATGTGCTGGACAGTGTTCTGGTCATGTGCTGAACCGTGTTCTGGTGCTTCCCTGCTTGTTCAGCTGAGAATCTGGAAGAACCGAGCTTGCTGGGCTCCCGTCGGGGGAGAAGGATCGTCTTGTTTGAGGTGCTCCTCGTACCCTACAATGCCTGGAGGACATGAAGATAAAGGTCCGCACCAGCATGTGCTCCTGGTGATAGCCAGCAACACATATGGGAAAGAAGACCAAAGGATTCTCAATTCACTTTGATTTCCTGGAAGGAAACAAAAACTTCGAATAAAAGTTGCTTTTATTTTTGCAACACTAAACAAAAGGTTTTGGCTTCCATAGCACTTACTCTTCATGTGAGGAAACGTCTAGTTCTAACCAAATTCAACCACCAAAACTTTGCTCATCGCTGAACTAGGCACTTATGTGGGAATTTTTGCATCGGCATCTGCACATACTTCTCCGCCAAAACTTGAAAACAAAACGGTGGTTTGAAACACTAATGATCTGAATATTGTTGTAAGCTTCTATATATCTATTTTTCTGTTTTCATCCTGGAGGTGGTGGCTGCACCACACGTTCCAATGCAGGGTAGTGCTCACCGCCTGGCTGTAGAACATGTTTCATCGCAGGGTAGAGCTCTCCAGGTTGACATTGCAATGTAGAGCTCACCTCCTGGCTGCAGAACACATGACATTGCAGGGTAGCACTCACTGCCTGGGAGCAGAACACATGACATTACAATGTAGTGCTCACCGCAGAACATGTTCCATTGCAGGGTAGCGTTTACCACCTGGGAGCAGAACACATGACATTGCATTGTAGTGCTCACCACCTGGGAGCAGAACATGTTCCATTGCATTGTAGTGCTCACCACCTGGCAGCAGAACACATGACATTGCATTGTAGTGCTCACCACCTGGCAGCAGAACACATGACATTGCATTGTAGTGCTCACCACCTGGCAGCAGAACACATGACATTGCATTGTAGTGCTCACCACCTGGCAGCAGAACACATGACATTGCATTGTAGTGCTCACCACCTGGCAGCAGAACACATGACATTGCATTGTAGTGCTCACCACCTGGCAGCAGAACACATGACATTGCATTGTAGTGCTCACCACCTGGCAGCAGAACACATGACATTGCATTGTAGTGCTCACCACCTAGGAGCAGAACATGTTCCATTGCATTGTAGTGCTCACCGCCTGCGAGTAGAACACGTTCCATTGCATTGTAGTGCTCACCGCCTGCGAGTAGAACACATGACATTGCAATGTAGTGCTCACAGCCTGGCTGTAGAACATGTTCCATTGCAGGGTAGTGCTCACTGCCTGGGAGCAGAACACATGACATTGCAATGTAGCGCAGCGCTCCCCTCCTGGGAGCAGAACACATGACAATGTAGTGCTTGCTGCCTGGCTGCTGAACATGTTCCATTGCCGTGCAGAGATCACCGCCTGCTCTCCAGGGTTTAATAATAATTTATTTTTTTTCTTAATTTCCAAAGGTAATCCAAATGGACTCTTTGGAATGTAGACAATGAGCTGGTGCTCCGTTGTGTAATCGTTCCTGGGGGGGGGGGGGGGTGTGTGTGTGTGTAAGAGAGAGAAACGAAACAAAATAATCGTCACTTTGTATTGTCAGATGACGGTGTTTCTAGATGGCTCAGTGTACCAAAAAACTATTCCAGACCCCCCAACAGGGAAGGCCTGGCTCTGATGATCCCAGGGACTAGGGTTTTTTTTTTTTTTTTTTTTTTTGTCTCTTCCCCCCCCCCCCTTTATGTGTCAGGTGATGACGGGAAGTCAGAGCTGGGTCTGGTCCCCCAACCCTCCATATACTGGTCCAATTCAGTGTGTGTGTGTGTGTGTGTGTATAGAGGATCACCTGCACCGTGGCTGCAGATCGATGTGATCCTTGATATTTGACAATCCTCAGCCAGATGTTCTGGGATGGGTACTGCCCCCCCCCCCCCCAGTGGTGGGAGGAGGGGGTATGATGAGGGATACTGCCCCCCAGTGGGGGGAGGAGGGGGTACGATGAGGCATACTGCCCCCCAGTGCTGGAAGGAGGGGGTACGATGAGACATACTGCCCCCCAGTGCTGGAAGGAGGGGGTACGATGAGGGATACTGCCCCCCCCCCCCCCAGTGCTGGAAGGAGGGGGTACGATGAGGGATACTGCCCCCCAGTGCTGGAAGGAGGGGGTATGAAGAGGTAGGGGGTCTGTTGGAAATTATTTAGACCGATTGGCTAAAGGGGATAATTTATCAGACGCTCTTCTGAAAGGAGTGGCCGAAATGCGCCCGTGTCACTGTGCCCACAGAACACCGACCGTTTCCTAAAGCCAGGAACATTGGGAGTCACACAGAAGAGATTACAGATCACGGATCTGATTTAGGCAGCTACATTGTATGGTATGTTTTATATTTATTCTTATTTAATAAGTGAAATGTTTTCTAGTGCGAGTCTTCAGCTTCCTTCTCTCTTTTGCAAAGGTCAGGATCTTTGACCCCCCCCCCCCCCCCCCCCCCCCCCAACGAACCACTTGTACAGCTTATATAGCCATCTAGAAGCATTGTGCATCTCTTGCATTCTGTGTGAGTGTCTGGGTGACCCCCGCTGTGTGGTGTAGTCACACGTCTTTCTCGGGTTTGTGCCCATCCTTGGCATGGTGGCCGTTGCACATCGACAATTTTTTTGCACTCACTTTTTGGCAAACGGTGCGCTCCAGATATCAGCAGGTGGTGCCAGCTGGAAGAAGCGGGTAAAATAAGGGAGGAGCATCGGGGGGTCTTTTCTTTTAGTAACTGGCTTATTCTATGAAAAAAAAATTACCTTTTTAAAGAACAACATATGTATTTTTTTTTTTTTTTTTTGTCCTGGTGGATGTGGGTTGGCCACATTGGTTGCGTTGTGCCGACCCCAACCCCAAACACCCCCACCCCCCAGCGTGCGTGGTTTGGCCAGATGTACTGTAGCTTGTAGACCATGCACTTATGGCGCTCTCTTATGGTCTCTTTCCTGGTTTACGAATTAATATGAGAAGTGGGCGTAACTGTGCAATATGAATGCGATTCTCTGCGTTCCCGGCTGGGCAGCTGCTGGTGTCGCGTATCTTCTGGGTGGAGCGGCCGGGTGCCAGTTCTTCCCCCGTATTTGCTAATCTTCCAGTGGGGGGCTGGGGAGATTGCAAGTCAGTATTACATGTATGGGTGGTTTTATGTTTTTGCCATTTTCTTATGCATGGCCACCGCGCTCTGGAAATTGTCTTCCACGGTATCCATGTATAACTGGCACTGGGGGGTGTGGGGAGGGAGAATTTTAGCAAACAGGTTGTCAGATATATTTGACTATAAGATGAGCTATAAATCTGCACCAATGCGCCGCCGTCGATTCCTTGTATGAGAATGTCTGATCTCTACAAGTGGTACCGCCTCGGATTGCAGGTGCAGTTTGTGTCACAAAACTAACTGAAAACCCTCAACTGGAGCGTTCTGATTTGCACTAGAAAAACCACCTCATCTTGTCCACTAATTTGCTTGAAAACCCTCCCCCCTCCCTCCATGACATGCCAAGGCACATTGTCTAGTGAGGAATATTATAGTCTGTGCACTATACTGTGTGCCTTTTTATTACCAGTACTGTAGCCCCAGCGGCACGCCCCTTGGCCCGGGCGGCCAGGCCCCGGCGGCGTGCCCTCTTGGCCAGATGGCTGTTCATATGTGAATTGCTGCTCTGATTGGCTCCATGTTGACCTAAAGTTCTAATTATATATTCTGTTCTGACACTCGGACCTCTGACATCTCCTGCAAGTCCTGTATATCTGGAATGGGGGGGGGGAGCCATGGGATATTGCGCAAGATAATTTTGGGGTTGGCGGGGAGGGTCTGGCTGTGTTTTTTTTTTTTTTTTTTTTTTTTTTTTGTTTTTTTTTTTTTTTTTTTTTGTTTTTTTTTTTAATTATAATCAAATGCCCCACTCACTTTAATAGATAATGTCCATCAAAGCCTAAACCGCTCGCCGAGGGGTAGGCCGAAGAGATGGCCACCTTGGGCACTTCAATGCAGGATAGGGGGGGTAAATGGGGGGGGGGGGGGGGGGTCTAGACCAGCAACCGATGCTGCTGAAGGGGGATGCACTTTAGCACTGTGTGCGCCCTCCTTCGTATTGTAGTGGGAGGGGCATTGACAACACCTGTATGGGTAGCTGGGAAGGAGGTCATTGGTGTAGCTTTAAATGTCCTTCATGTGACCCTTGTCACCAGATATGACGGTGCAAACGCTACGGGAACAAGTTCTGTTACCCGGCAGTTTCTGTCGGAACGTAAAAAACGCTTCGTCTCCTTTTTTGAAGACAAATTGAACTCTTGGTACTTGAAGACTCTTTGTGAGAAGAGTTGTTTTTATAGGATGTTGGGACATGCAATTTAATGACTTTTTCTACATTTCGCTGTATTTCTGCATTTATTGGCAGAATCGTTTCAGGGGAATTTAGCTTTTTATTGATCAGTGGAGGTAATGGACTTGAAAATGACGATGATTTTTTTTATTTTTTTTTTTTTTTTTTTGTTGTTCCTCTTCTCTTTTTTCCTTACTAATGGTTCTGGCTGCTTCAAGAAAACGCCTTGAAGACAGTCCATATCTTCCCATCGGACATCTGGTCCTTCAAGTGAGATAGTTTGTCAGACAAGTCTGACCACCAAATATCCTCAGCTGTAAAAGGTCCTCATTGGCTGTCCTATGGAGGAATTGCTGGGTATAAACAGTCCGGTCTGCATATTGGGCTGTACTAAAGGATTCTGGGTAAAAATTATCACGGGGGTCCGGTCTCCCTATTGGGCTGTACTAAAGGATGCTGGGTAAAAATGACACCGCAGTCGGGTCTCCTTATTGGGCTGTACTAAAGGAATGGAAGAGTTGCCCCAGCTGTATACACATTTCTGGCAATTCCTTCTTAGGGCCATCAAGGCCTTTTTTTTTTTTTGTCATCTCAGACCTTGAAATTCCAGAGGATAAATACCATTCTATCCCAATTATTATTATTATAATTTTTTTTTTAAATGAAACTTCCGCCTCCAGCATATGTTGCAGTGATTGAGGAGAATCCATGACATTTCAGTTGCACTCATTTTATGTATTAAAGAATGCTTGACCTAAAAGGTTTAAATTTTTTTTTTTTAATATAAATATATATATATACCATTGTTATGTATTCTGCGGGACAGAAAGTGATTCAGTTTAATATTAAAAAAAAAAAAGCTTTGGAGGATTATGCAAACAGGTTTCACTAACGAAAACCCAATAAGCTATTACGATGCAGTAAGTGCACAGCGCGTTCCTGGTGGATCTGTGAAGAGGGGCGCAGGAAGTGCGCAGAATTTAGCTAGGATGTGGTGGAACCCTTCTTCAGTTTTTAGTACACATTTTGTGACGGTCTGGTTGGGATCCTTTTACCGCCTCACTCCACATTTCTGATGGTCCGTCCGGGATCCCACCACTGCCCCACTCCACATTTCCGGCCATCTGGCCGGGGTCCCACCACTTAGGATGGGCCGTCCGGGATCCCACCACATTTCTGGCAGCGGTCTGCCCCGGGATCCCACCACTGCTCCACTCCACATTTCCGGCGGTCTGGCCGGGGTCCCACCACTTAGGACGGGCCGTCCAGGATCCCACCACGTTTCTGGTGGCGGTCTGCCCCGGGATCCCACCACTGCCCTACTCCACATTTCTGTCTGGGATTCTGCCGCCTCACACCCCATTTTAGGACGGGTCATCCGGGATCCCACCACCGCCTCACACCACATTTAGGAGGGGCCGTCTGGGATCCCACCACATTTCTAATGATCTCTCTGGGACTCCACATTTTGTATGGTCTGTCCAGGATTCCACCCCATTTCTGATGGGCCACCCGGGATCCCACTGCCGCCTCACTCCACATTTAGGGCGGGCCATCCGGGATCCCACCCCCGTCCCACTCCACATTTAGGACGGATTGTCCGGGATCCCACCACGTTTCTAATGGTCTGTCTGGGATCCCACCACCGCCTCACTCCACATTTTAGATGGTCTGTCCAGGATCCCACCCCATTTCTGACAGGCCGCCTGAGATCCCGCCACATTTCTAATGGTCTCTCTGGGATCCCACCACCACCTCACTCCAGTCTCTAATGACTTTTCTTCCTGTTTTTGAGGAATTTTCCGCATGTTACTCTGCTACTTTGTTCTGACTGTTGTTAGTGTAAAACACGTTCTGTCTTTATGGTGTCATGAGGAAATCATATAGGTAGACTAAATGGGTTTCACAAGAGGCAGTTTGTACGTTTCGTGTTACTCCACCCATCATCACGCTCTAGCTGTTTTAGGCTGAATTTTTTTTTTTGTTTTTTGTTTTTTCCATTCATCGATAGCGGTCACCAGCCACCAGTCCAGGGCAGAGATCAGCCTCATGCAATAAAAGTACAAATACGCAATAACCCGTTTTATTGTGCAATCCAGGTTCCGGCTTTCTACAGCGCAGAGATGGGGCCTCCCCGTGCGCTCGTGGCGCCCAACACCCGGCATCTTCCAGGACTCCTGCACTAGCTGGTGACCGCTATCGCCATCTGTATTTACTTTTTTATGGTTTGGTACCATGGTGGGCTGTTGTTACAAGTGAACTTGTATCTAATTGTTCAATACTCTGTATGGGCAGATTTGTGTACAGATTACATGGTTCCATAATACTTACCTGTCTTGCAGAATTAAAAAAGAAAATATTTTCCTGAATAATGAAGCAGAGCCGTGTTTTATTTATTTCACGCAGCCGCCTGGTACGTAAAAACACACTTACCAGATGAAGCACAAGAGGTTATTGGAACTGCGACAAGTTCAGGGATTTCCAGTACATGATGCAGCTGGAACTATGGGACAACAGAGACATGACCCCTTCCCAACTGCTCTCCAACGAGGAACATTAACCCTTCATAATGATCAATTCCCAAGATCATAATTAGCCACGCCCACCCTTGTAGGTTCATTCAGCTGATTTAAATGCCTAAGGACCCATTTAAGCCAGCCATAGACGGAGCGATTTTCTTTCCTGCAACCACAGGTTGTCTATCATTGTGCTGATCACATGATTAAGAACCATACTGATTGTGAGAAGGGGGGCAGAGATGGTTCCGGCTGGCTGCGATGATTGCACCATTCACGTTCACAGACCCGGCCTAGAATGATTGACCTAAAGACTGGACACCTGCTGGTTAATGTAACTCCCCAATGAGAATCGTAGTCACCTTTCATGGAGACAGAATACAGGCAGAAGTAGCATTGTGTTCAGCCTCTACTGCTCCCCCACGTTGTCAAAGCATGCAATAGCAGCCAATCCAATCTCCATGTCCTATCATTGTAGAATCCAATTGGTTGTTCTGGGTAAATGCAAAGACTATCTATGGGACACATGTTGAAGTGCCAGCATTGGAAAAGATTCAGAGCGTTCACAGAGAGATAAAGATATAAGATTAACCAGACATTGAGCCCAAGGAAAAGTAGTAGGTGGTCTCACGGATCCAGGTCATGTTATATCTAGTACGGTAGTAGTTGGGCTCCTGCATGCCAGTCATGGTGTCCCCAGTAGTGGTTGGTCACATGTATCGAGGTCATGGTCTTTCTAGTGATAGTTGGTCACATGTATCCAGGTCATGGTCTATCTAGTGATAGTTGGTCACATGTATCCAGGTCCTGGGATATCTGGTAGTAGTTAAACCATGACCTGGATCCGTGAGACTACCTACTAGTAGTAGTGCCATGATTTGGATACACGTAACCAACAATCACTACATAGACCATCTACTATTAGATATGCCATGACCTGGATACATGTGACCAACTACTAATGGGGACACCATAATGGGCATTCAGGAGACCAACTACTACTCGATCTACCATGACCTGGATCCGTGAGACCAACTACTACAAGATCTATCATGACCTGTGTCCATGAGACTAGTAGTAGTTGGTCTCATGAATCCAGGTCATGGTATATCTAGTAGTAGTTCTTATGGATCCAGGATGTTGGACAGAGGACAAGGCCCGGGATTTATTTTCTCCTTGGAATCCACACCATCCAGAACTTTTTGGCTGTAATTCCTTTTTGTTTTTTGACACCTGATTATAAATAGCAGAGGAACAATAAAGCTTTTGTTTTGGTGCCAAGCTTTATTCTCCAGCTTATAGAAGTTCAATAGAGAAAGTTGTCATAGCTGGAAGCAATTGGAGAAGTTCCTCCAACCATTTGGCATTCATCAGGTGCTGTAAATGGATTCTGGAAGGAATAGTGGTCATCGCTCCCTATAATATTGTGTGTGTAGGACCCTCGGCCTGCGGGCAGGGAGGATTTGGAGGGGGAAGGGGTCACTACCAGAAACGAGTTTGGTGACCCAGAAGCTCGGAGAGAGTTCTCAGCCAATGTAGCTGAATGGAACAATGGATTGGCTCAGCGTCTCTCCTGATTTGCCAGTTGCGTTGATCTCGCACGCAGGGAGAAGCAGTTGTGCTGTGTCAGGGTTTCCTGTCTCCACTTCTCTCCGCTCGCCTTTTGTTGCAGCTGCTATTCAATCCGGCAAACAACAGAAGAGGCTGGAGAGCGGCCAAGAGCCGGCGGGGGAGAAACACCTGGACAGACAGACTTACAATGCCAACGCAAAGCTAAACAAAAACCGATGGCTCCTCAGTTTCCGGCACTGGATGGACCAGACAGTATTATCACAATGGTGCCCGGGGGGAGCCACCACTAATGGTGCAGACAAATCCTTATGAGACCCACAATGCACAATCTTCCACAGCTGCAAAGTTAGCGCATGTAAAATATGAACGGAAGATTTGGTGCACTCTGCTAAAAGACAAATTCCCCACCAAATGAAACAATTCAAACGTTCCTCTAAAAGTTAATTTACACCACACAGGTGTGCTAATGTGCACCTTTGTGCATTGTGAACGCATGCCGCAATTCATTGTCAAAACACAGTTTCCAACTTCTATATAATGACCAGTCCTGAGATGAGGCCATCTAGAGCCCTGAGCGAACATGCTGAACTGCAGAAAAAAATGGCGTGGGGTCCCCCCAAAATCCATACCAGGCCCCTTATCTGAGCATGCAGGCCAGGAAAGGGGGGGGGAGACAAGCGAGCACCCCCCTCCCACCCTCCTGAACCATACCAGGCCACATGCCCTCAACATGGGGGGGTGATTTGGGGGTCTCCAAACCTTACCCGGTGTCAGTGCCCAGACTTCAAGCTTCCACCTGTTCTGTAGCCAACTGCTGCAATGAGAAGGAACAGATCCTGATGTAAGCAATGGGGTCTCTACAATACTCCCTTCTCCCCCTTCAACTACTCCAACTTTTCAACTTCTCCACTCTCCTTACCCCACTCTGCTCTTCCCTGCTAACCTTAGGGAACCTATTGAGAGAGAATGGTCTCTAGGAACCATGATGTAAGGGTTTTTTTGGGAACCCTGATGTAAGGGGGCTATGGGGACCCTGGAGATCCTAATAGTAGGGGGACTCTGATGTAATGGGGGAACTCTGGGGTCCCTGATGTAAGGAGGGGGGACTTTGGGGACCCTGATGTAAGGAGGGGGGACTTTGGGGACCCTGATGTAAGGAGGTGGAATTCTGGGGACCCTGATTTAGGGAGAGGGGACTCTGGGGACCCTGATATAAGGGGGGCTAATTCTGGTGACACTGATGAAAGGGAGGACTCTGGGGACCCCGATTTAGGGAAAGGGGACCCCGATTTAGAGAGAGGAAACTCTGGGGACCCTGATTTAGGGAGAAGAAAAAATAGGGACCCTGATTTAGGGAGAGAAAACTCTGGGGACCCTGATATAAGGGGAGCTGATTCTGAGGACACTGATGAAAGGAGGGAGGACTCTGATGTAAGGGGGGGAAACCTTGGAGACCCTAATGAAAGGGGTAAACTCTGATGCAAGGGGGTCAGGCCTGGGGAGCCCAGGCCTAAAGCTGTGCAAGGGGCCCCAAAATTTCTGATGGCTGCCCTGTTTCCCACACACTACACCGACGTCCCACATATTTTACACTCAAGTCTGCAAACTTCCTGAACACTAAATTTTCTGTGTGGATAAGATTTATGGACATGCTGATACTTGTACCTTCTTAGCACCTAGGCCAAGACCTGACACCAGTCACCAGTTTAACCCTTTGGTGCAATTATGTCTCCAAATCACTTGGCAAGGAAGCTCTGTGTTAGAGTATGCTCATGTACAGTTCATCCACACGTATGGCGCAATGAAGCAGAAATAGCAGCGTGACTCAGCGCCGGCTCTGGACATTCCCAGCTCATCCTGAGGAAGATTCTTAACCCTTTCCTATCTGTTAGAAAACCTTGTGTATAGTATGAAGCCTTGCCTGACTGCTTTGGCACAAACTGCCACCACCTGGTAAGTTCGAAATTCCACCCACACAACCTTGAGCCTTGTAGCAGCTTCACATCACCTGGCAACGGCAAACCAAAAGCACCGAGCCTGCCCAAACCTCATCCACCAGGGCCCAAACCAGTAGCATCAAGCCTGTCCAAACCTTATCCACCAGGGTCCAAACCAGTAGCATCAAGCCTGTCCAAACCTTATCCACCAGGGTCCAAACCAGTAGCATCAAGCCTGCCCAAACCTCATCCACCAGGGCCCAAATCAGTAGCATCAAGCCTGCCCAAACCTCATCTACCAGGGCCCAAACCAGTAGCATCAAGACTGCCCAAACTTCATCCACCATGGCCCAAACCAGTATCATCAAGCCGGCCCAAACCTTATCCACCAGGGCCCAAACCAGTAGCATCAAGCCAGCCCAAACCTCATCCACCAGGGTCCAAACCAGTAGCATCAAGCATGCCAAAACCTCATCCACCAGAGCCCAAATCAGTAGCATCAAGCTGGCCCAAATCTCATTCACCAGTGCCCAAACCATTAGCATCAAGCCGGCCCAAACCTCATCCACCAGGGCCCAAATCAGTAGCATCAAGCCGGCCAAAACCTCATCCAGCAGGGCCCAAATCAGTAGCATCAAGCCGGCCCAAACCTCATCGACCAGGGCCCAAACCAGTAGCATCAAGCCGGCCCAAACCACATCCACCATGGCCCAAAGCAGTAGCAACAAGCAAGCCCAAACCACATCTACCATGGCCCAAACCAGTAGCATCAAACTGGCCCAAACCTCATCCACCATGGCCCAAACCAGTAACATCAAACCGGCCCAAACCTCATGCACCAGGGCCCAAACCAGTAGCATCAAGCCTGCCAAAATCATTAGCTATTCAAATCCCATCCCCGGGTCCCAAACCAGTAGAACCAAGCATCGCCAAACTTCATCCACCTGCCCCAAACCAGTAACACCAAGTATTGCCAAAACTTCATCCACCCTCACCCAAACCAGTAACACTAAGCCCGCCCAAACCTCATCTACTAGGCCCCAGATTCAGAGCACCAAAGCTGAACAAACCTCATCTGCCAGGCCCCATACCAATTGCTTCGAGCCTGTCCAAACCTCATACACCAGTCTCCAAATCAGTAGAACCAAGCCTGCCCAACATCCACCAGACCCCAAATTAGAAGCACCAAGGCTGAACAAACCTCATCTGCTGAGCTCTAAACCAGTAGAATCAAGCTTGCGTAAACCTTGTCAGCCGGGCCCCATACCAGTAGCACTCAGCCTGTCCAAACCTCATCCATAAGGCTCCAAGCCTGTCCAAACCTCATCCATAAGGCTCCAAGCCTGCCCAAAGCTCATCCACTAGGCCCCAAATTAGGAGCACCAAGGCTAAACAAATCTCATCTGCCAGTAACATCAAGCTTGTGTAAACCTTATCGCCCGGGCCCCAAATTAGGAATACCAAGCCTGGCCAAAAATCATCCAACAGGCTCCGAACAAGAAGTATCACAAGTATAAAATGTGCCATTTTATGGGTGCTTCCAGTCCTTATAAGAAATATAAATATGCAGATTTAAAATGGGTGGTTTCCATGAGCAATGCCATTTTTTCTTGACACTACTCTACATTACATTACATATCAAGCATGTCCGCTGGCAGAATGCAGGACGGGGTTTGATGTATCTCTCCTCCACCTTTCCTCCAGCGGCAAGAACACAGACCTCATTCATCCGATAACCAACAAACCGCCACGTATCCGCTGCAAGTGATTGCAGAGAGCCAATTATTTCATCCCTGGCAGATGCGGAAAATGCACCTTATTTGCTTTTCTTCTGGCCTTCATCTCCAATGACCTCACATCTCTCCGGAGGAAGCAGGTGTGTCAAGAGAATGCAGAGCTGGAGACCGATGAGGGGAAAAGCACAGCGAGAGACCCCCATCCAGTCACATGAAAAATATATGCCTATGAAATATGATTCACGTGTACCGTATTTTGCATAGAGGAGGAGATTCAGCTGGTGAAGAGACATCTGGAAGAGAAAAGTGGAGTGAAACATCCAAACCTCATTTTGCAGGGTCTGTACACAGTGGGGGGCCCACCATCATTGCACCATGTAAACCGGCTCTTTACATGGACTTTACTTGTAGATGTGTCTTCTGTCACATCGTCTTCCAGCAGGCCACACGCATATATTGGTTTTCAATGGGCCCCTGTGTGCAGCCAACTCCTCCTATAAGCAGCACCTACTAGGTTCAGACACACTCTGCGCACATCCAACTCCCTCCACATGTACATATACACCTGTCTTCTGCTGTATGTCACATACTGGCTTCCACAATGGCCCCTATACACCAACACCTGTCTTCTACTGCATGTACATTACTGGCTTCCAATGTGCCCTGTGAACACCTGTCTCCTCCTACATGTACATTACTGGCTTCTAATGGGCCCCGTGCACAACTGTCTCCTCCTACATGTACATTACTGGCTTCCAATGGGCCCTGTGAACATCTGTCTCCTCCCACATGTACATTACTCGCTTCCAATGGGCCCCATACACAACTGTCTCCTCCCAAAAGTACATTACTGGCTTCCAATGGGCCCTGTGAACACCTGTCTCTTCCCACATGTACATAACTTGCTTCTAATGGGCCCCATACACAACTGTCTCCTCCCAAAAGTACATTACTTGCTTTCAATGGGCCCTGTAAACACCTGTCTCCTCCCACATGTACATTACTGGCTTCCAATGGGCCCCGTGCACAACTGTCTCCTCCCACATTTACATTACTGGCTTCCAATCATGCCATGTGCACAACTGTCTCCTCTCAAAATCCCAGGAACGTACACGGCAAGTGCCGGCAGGGGCCAGCACAGAGGCGGGTGGAGGCAAAGAGGTGCAGGCACTAGAAAAGAGTAGATGGGCGACAGTCAGGAGGGGTAGAGGGGGTAGTGCCAAGGAGGCCGATCCAGTGCTGGAACATCCCAATAAATACGCTCCATTGAGTGACATTGGTGAAACCAGTCAGAGACCAGCACTGCTGGAGCTGAGGGACTCTCCTAGCTGCCGGGGGAAGAACTCCTCCAGTGAGAGTGGGGGGGGGGGGGGGGAGCGAAGGAAAAGGAAAGACAGATTCTGGTGGTAGGGACTCAATTCTTAGAAGGCAATCTGTAATAAAGACCTGAAGCGCCGAACTGTATGTTGTCTACCGGGCGCTCGGGTTCGGCACATCACGGATCTGGTGGACAGATTATTGAGAGGGGCTGGGGAAGACCCGGCTGTCATGGTGATCGTTGGTACCAATGACAAAGTCACAGGCAGATGGAGTGTCCTAAAGAACGATTTTAGGGACTTAGGAGCTAAATTGAGGAAAAGGACCTCCAAGGTAGTGTTCTCAGGAATACTACCGGTACATCGAGCCACACCAGAAAGGCAGAGGGAGATTAGGGAAATAAACAAGTGGCTGAAGAGCTGGTGTAGTAAGGAGGGGTTTGGGTTCCTGGAGGACTGGGCCGACTTCTCGGTCGATCACCAGTACTATAGAAGGGACGGACTGCACCTAAATGAGGAGGGTGCAGATCAGCTGGGAGTAAAGATGGCCAAAAAGTTAGAGGGTTTTTTTAAACTAGGCGACGGGGGGGGGGGGGGGGGGGGGCAGAGGTAGGGATAGTCAGCGCAGGAACATATTCCAGAGGGTAATATTGGGGCATTAGTGGTAGGTTGACTAAAGCACATAAACCAAGGTAAGTATAGTAACAAGTCCTAGTTGCAATCTCGGAACACCCAACAAGAGGACAATATGCGACCGGTCTAGACTACGTGGCATGTTCACCAATGCCAAGAGCCTGGTGGACAAGATGGGTGAACTAGAGATACTGTTGTACGAGGAAGATTTGGATTTTGTGGGAATTTCAGAGACCTGGTTCAACAGCTCTCATGATTGGCTGGCAATCATTCAAGGGTTTACCCTATACCGCAAGGATAGAGAGGGTAAAATAGGGGGGAGGGGTATGCCTATATATCAAGTATAATGTACAAGTGAATGTGGGAGATGACATTACTAAGGGAGCTAGGGAGGAGGTGGAATCCTTATGGGTAGAGCTCCAAAGGGAGGAAGCTAAGGGTAAAATAATACTGGTAGTATGCTATAGGCCCCCTAACCTGAAGGAGGAGGGGAGACAGATCTCCTATCACAATTTGGATTACCAACAAGGATGGGAATCATAATGGGGGATTTTAATTATCCAGACATAGACTGGGCGGAGGGAACCGCGCATTCATCTAAGGCTCGCCAGTTCCTAAATGTCTTGCAGGACAATTTTTTGGGTCAAATGGTAGACGCACCAACTAGAAATAAAGCGTTACTGGATGTACTGATTACCAACAATACAGACCTGATCACGGATGTGGGAATATGGGGCAATTTAGGAAACAGCGATCACAGGTCAATTGGCTTCAGTATAAATCACACAAATAGGAAACATAAGGGGAACACAAAGACACTGAATTTCAAAAGAGCCAACTTCCCTAAACTACGAACCTTGCTAGAAGATATAAATTGGGATAAAATCTTAGGAACAAAGAACATGTAGGAGAGATGGGTTTGCTTTAAGAGCATTAGCCAATGCATCCCATTAGGTATAAAAGCAAAGGAGAAGGCCTTCAAAAAATACAGGGTTGAGGGATCATCATCAGCATTTAGACTTTATAAAGAATGCAACAAGAAATGTAAGGGTGGCTAAGATAGAACACGAAAGACACATAGCAGAGGAGAGCAAAAAAAATCCCAAGAAATTTGTTAAGTATGTAAACAGTAAAAAAAGGAGGACAGACCATATTGGCCCCATAAAGAATGAGGAAGGACATCTGGTTACAAAGGGTGGGGAGATGGCAAAGGTATTGAATTTATTCTTCTCCTCAGTCTTCACGAGTGAATCGGGGGGCTTCAGTAACCAAAACTGCAGTGTTTATCCTCATGACACATCACAGGAAGCACCTCCATGGTTAAAAGAGGACATAATTAAAATTAGACTTGGGAAACTTAACATTAATAATTTACCGGAACCAGATGGATTGCACCCGAGGGTACTTAGGGAACTCAGTCAGTTAATTGCCAGTCCATTGTTCCTAATTTTTACTGACAGTCTACTGACTGGAATGGTACCAGCTAATTGGAGAAAAGCCAATGTAGCACCAATATTAAAAAGGGCCCAAAATACATCCCTGGGAATTACAGACCAGTTAGCCTAACATCAATAGTATGTAAACTCTTGGAGGGGATGATAAGGGACTATATACAAGATTTTAGTAATGAGAACGGTATCATTAGCAGTAATCAGCATGGATTCCTGAAGAATCGTTCTTGCCAAACCAATCTATTAACCTTCTATGAGGAGGTGAGTTGCCATCTAGATAAAGGAAGGCCCGTAGACGTGGTGTATCTGGATTTTGCAAAAGCATTCGACACAGTTCCCCATAAACGTTTACTGCACAAAGTAAGGTCTGTTGGCATGGACCATAGGGTGAGTACATGGATTGAAAACTGGCTACAAGGGCGAGTTCAGAGGGTGGTGATAAATGGGGAGTACTCGGAATGGTCGGGGGTAGGTAGTGGGGTCCCCCAGGGTTCTGTGCTGGGACCAATCCTATTTAATTTGTTCATAAACGACCTGGAGGATGGGATAAGCAGTTCAATCTCTGTATTTGCAGACGATACTAAGCTAAGCAGGGCAATAACTTCTCCGCAGGATGTGGAAAAAGATCTGAACAGATTAATGGGGTGGGCAACTACATGGCAAATGAGGATCAATGTAGAAAAATGTAAAATAATGCATTTGGGTGGTAAAAATATGAATGCAATCTATAGACTGGGGGTAGAACCTCTGGGGGTCCTAGTAGATGATAGGCTCAGCAATGACATGCAATGCCAAGCTGCTGCTTACAAAGCAAACAGAATAATGGCATTAAAAAGGGGATAAACTCCAGAGATAAAACAATAATTCTCCCGCTCTACAAGACTCTGGTCCGCCCGCACCTGGAGTATGCTGTCCAGTTCTGGGCACCAGTCCTCAGGAAGGATGTACTGGAAATGGAGCGAGTACAAAGAAGGGCAACAAAGCTAATAAAGGGTCTGGAGGATCTTAGTTATGAGGAAAGGTTGTGAGCTCTGAACTTATTCTCTCTGGAGAAGAGACGCTTGAGAGGGGATATGATTTCAATTTACAAATACCGGACTGGTGACCCCGCAATATATAAATACCGGACTGGTGACCCCACAATATATAAATACCGGACTGGTGACCCCACAATATATAAATACCGGACTGGTGACCCCACAATATATAAATACCGGACTGGTGACCCCACAATATATAAATACCGGACTGGTGACCCCACAATAGGGATAAAACTTTTTCGCAGAAGAGAGTTTACCAAGATTCGCGGCCACTCATTAAAATTAGAAGAAAAGAGGTTTAACCTTAAACTACGTAGAGGGTTCTTTAGTGTAAGAGCGGCAAGGATGTGGAATTCCCTTCCACAGGCGGTGGTCTCAGCGGGGGAGCATTGATAGCTTCAAGAAACTATTAGATAATCATCTGAATGACCGCAATATACAGGGATATACAATGCAATACTGACACATAATCACACACATAGGTTGGACTTGTGTCTTTTTTTCAATCTCACCTACTATGTAATTACTGGCCTCCAATGGGCCCCATATACACCGGTCTCCTCCCACATGTACATTACTGGCCTCCAATGGGCCCCATATACACCGGTCTCCTCCCACATGTACATTACTGGCCTCCAATGGGCTCCATATACACCTGTCTCCTCCCACATGTACATTACTGGCCTCCAATGGGCCCATATACACCGGTCTCCTCCCAGAGTTACAAAGCAATTGGTATACACACACCAATAACTAAAATTGTGCATCCCTAAATTACAATCAGAGGCCACCTGACTGCCCGACCCCATTTCTGTCCCTGCGCACACAGACTTGCATACCAACCCATATATTATACTTCACATTTTTTGAATGACATTTCGCCCAATCTTGCTGTGGGATAACCCTGGGTACTCCCCCCCCCCCCCCCCCGATGGTCTCCTTATGAGAATGCAAGTTGCCTGGCTGTCCAGCTGATTTGACCTACAAATGTACACTAAGCCGGCATGCTTGTGCATGGTCAGCGACTCAAAGGATCAAAGCCAGAGGATCACCATGACATCCAGGCAATTAGAAGGAAGTCATGGATGGCAGAGCACTTGACAGGTCCTCTTTGATGCTGGGAACATGGGAAGTGACTCCACCCTGTAGAAGTGGATGGAAGGTGTCGCCCAGCTCTGTAGTTGGCAGTAGGCCAGACTCTGACCGCTGACACTCGGATGGATGGAGTTCACGTCCGCTCGGTGGCCGCTCCGCATTCAGCTAAGCTCACACCAAACCAACTGGAGCGTTGGCACAATGTCTCCTTTCAGAGCTGTAGGCCGGCCTGCACCTGTATACATACAGGAGATGGCGGCAATGAAAGAGGCGCTGTGATACCGCCGCACTCCATATTACAGAGACCACACTCCTCTCCCAGCCCCAACGGAGGAGGAAATGAGAGTCCAGCAAACCCAGCTCAACACATGAAGATTTCAAAGAAATGTATAGAGGAGCCAAGGAGGAAAAGTGTGAGGGGGAGAGGAGAGCCGAGCCGAGAGGAGGGAGAGGAGAGCAGAGCCGAGAGGAGGGGAGAGGAGAGCCGAGCCGAGAGGGGGGAGAGGAGAGCCGAGCCGAGAGGGGGGAGAGGAGAGCCGAGCCGAGAGGGGGGGAGAGGAGAGCGAGCCGAGAGGGGGGGAGAGGAGAGCCGAGAGGGGGGAGAGGAGAGCCGAGCCGAGAGGGGGGAGAGGAGAGCTGAGCCGAGAGGGGGGAGAAGAGAGCAGAGCGAGAGGGGGGAGAAGAGAGCAGAGCCGAGAGGGGGGAGAGAGAGCAGAGCCGAGAGGGGGGAGAGGAGAGCAGAGCCGAGGGGGGGAGAGGAGAGCAGAGCCGAGAGGGGGGGAGAGAGAGCAGAGCCGAGAGGGGGGAGAGGAGAGCAGAGCAGAGAGAGGGGGGAGAGGAGAGCAGAGCAGAGAGGGGGGAAGGAGAGCAGAGCAGAGAGGGGGGAGAGGAGAGCAGAGCCAGAGAGGGGGGGGAGAGGAGAGCAGAGCCGAGAGGGGGGGAGAGGAGAGCAGAGCCGAGAGGGGGGGAGAGGAGAGCAGAGCCGAGAGGGGGGGGAGAGGAGAGCAGAGCCGAGAGGGGGGGAGAGGAGAGCCAGAGCGAGAGGGGGAGAGGAGAGCAGACCTGAGAGGGGGGGAGAGGAGAGCCGAGCCGAGAGGGGGGAGAGGAGAGCCGAGCCGAGAGGAGAGGAGAGCAGAGCGAGAGGGGGGGAGAGGAGAGCCGAGCCGAGAGGGGGGGGAGGAGAGCCATGCACCGTCGCAGCCGAGAGGGGGGGGGAGGAGAGCCGAGCCGAGAGGGGGGGGAGGAGAGCCGAGCCGAGAGGGGGGAAGAGGAGAGCCGAGCCGAGAGGGGGGAGAGGAGAGCAGAGCCGAGAGGGGGGAGAGGAAGCCGAGCCGAGAGGGGGGAGAGGAGAGCCGAGAGGGGGGGAGAGGAGAGCCGAGCCGAGAGGGGGGAGAGAGAGCTGAGCCGAGAGGGGGAGAAGAGAGCCGAGCCGAGAGGTGGGAGAAGAGAGCAGACCAGAGAGGGGGGGAGAGGAGAGCAGAGCCGAGAGGGGGGGGAGAGGAGAGCAGAGCCGAGAGGGGGGGAGAGGAGAGCAGACCAGAGAGGGGGGGGAGAGGGAGAGCAGAGCCGAGAGGGGGGAGAGGAGAGCAGAGCCGAGAGGGGGGGAGAGGAGAGCAGAGCCGAGAGGGGGGGAGAGGAGAGCAGGAGCCGAGAGGGGGGGGAGAGGAGAGCAGAGCGAGAGGGGGGAGAGGAGAGCAGAGGCAGAGAGGGGGGAGAGGAGAGCAGAGCCGAGAGGGGGGAGAGGAGAGCAGAGCCGAGAGGGGGGAGAGGAGAGCAGAGCCGAGAGGGGGGGAGAGGAGAGCAGAGCCGAGAGGGGGGAGAGGAGAGCAGAGCCGAGAGGGGGAGAGGAGAGCCGAGCCGAGAGGGGGGAGAGGAGAGCCGAGGAGGGGGGGAGAGGAGAGCCGAGCCGAGAGGGGGGGAGAGGAGAGCTGAGCCGAGAGGGGGAGAAGAGAGCCGAGCCGAGAGTGGGAGAAGAGAGCAGACCAGAGAGGGGGGGAGAAGGAGAGCAGAGCCGAGAGGGGGGGAGAGGAGAGCAGAGCCGAGAGGGGGGGAGAGGAGAGCAGACCAGAGAGGGGGGGGAGAGGAGAGCAGAGCCGAGAGGGGGGAGAGGAGAGCAGAGCCGAGAGGGGGGGAGAGGAGAGCAAGCCGAGAGGGGGGGAGGAGAGCAGAGCCGAGAGGGGGGGAGAGGAGAGCAGAGCCGAGAGGGGGGGAGAGGAGAGCAGAGCAGAGAGGGGGGGAGAGGAGAGCAGAGCCGAGAGGGGGGGAGAGGAGAGCAGAGGCAGAGAGGGGGAGAGGAGAGCAGAGCCGAGAGGGGGGGAGAGGAGAGCAGAGCCGAGAGGGGGGAGAGGAGAGCAGAGCCGAGAGGGGGGAGAGGAGAGCCGAGCCGAGAGGGGGGGAGAGGAGAGCCGAGCCGAGAGGGGGGGAGAGGAGAGCCGAGCGAGAGGGGGGAGAGGAGAGCCGACCTGAGAGGGGGGGAGAGGAGAGCCGAGCCGAGAGGGGGGAGAGGAGAGCCCGAGCCGAGAGTGGGGAGAGGAGAGCAGAGCCGAGAGGGGGGGGGAGGAGAGCCGAGCCGAGAGGGGGGGAGGAGAGCCGAGCCGAGAGGGGAGGAGAGGAGAGCCGAGCCGAGAGGGGAGGAGAGGAGAGCCGAGCCGAGAGGGGGGAGAGGAGAGCAGAGCCGAGAGGGGGGGAGAGAGGAGAGCAGAGCCGAGAGGGGGGAGGAGAGCAGCCGAGAGGGGGGAGGAGAGCCGAGAGGGGGGGAAAGGAGAGCCGAGCCAGAGGGGGGGAAAGGAGAGCCGAGCCGAGAGGGGGGGAGAGGAGAGCAGAGCCAAGAGGGGGGGAGAGGAGAGGCAGAGCCAAGAGGGGGAAGGAGAGCAGAGCCGAGAGGGCAGAGCTGAGAGGGGGGAGGGAGAGCAGAGCTGAGAGGGGGGAGGAGACGCAGAGCCGAGAGGGGGGGGAGAGGAGAGCAGAGCCGAGAGGGGTGAGAGGAGAGCCGAGCCGAGAGGAGGGAGAGGAG
>JBBDGP010005754.1:0-50558 GCA_037952835.1 Lithobates septentrionalis | reverse complement strand
GATACCCAGAGAACTGACACTCAGGAGAGACAGAGAGCAGATCCCACCATACCCCAGAGCACTGACACTCAGGAGAGACAGAGAGCAGGATACCCAGAGCACTGACACTCAGGAGAGCAGGATACCCAGAGCACTGACACTCAGGAGAGACAGAGAGCAGGATACCCAGAGCCCTGACACTCAGGAGAGACGGAGAGCAGTATACCCAGAGCCCTGACACTCAGGAGAGACAGAGAACAAGATACCCAGAGCACTGACACTCAGGAGAGACAGAGAACAGGATACCCAGAGCACTGACACTCAGGAGAGCAGGATACCCAGAGCACTGACACTCAGGAGAGACGGAGAACAGGATACCCAGAGCACTGACACTCAGGAGAGACGGAGAGCAGTATACCCAGAGCACTGACACTCAGGAGAGACAGAGAACAGGATACCCAGAGCACTGACACTCAGGAGAGACGGAGAGCAGGATACCCAGAGCACTGACACTCAGGAGAGACAGAGAACAGGATACCCAGAGCACTGACACTCAGGAGAGACAGAGAACAGCATACCCAGAGCACTGACACTCAGGAGAGCAGGATACCCAGAGCACTGACACTCAGGAGAGACGAAGAACAGAATACCCAGAGCACTGACACTCAGGAGAGACAGAGAGCAGGATACCCAGAGCACTGACACTCAGGAGAGACGGAGAGCAGGATACCCAGAGCACTGACACTCAGGAGAGACAGAGAACAGGATACCCAGAGCACTGACACTCAGGAGAGACAGAGAACAGGATACCCAGAGCACTGACACTCAGGAGAGCAGGATACCCAGAGCACTGACACTCAGGAGAGACGGAGAACAGGATACCCAGAGCACTGACACTCAGGAGAGACGGAGAACAGGATACCCAGAGCACTGACACGCCGGAGAGATGGAGAGCAGGATACCCAGAGCACTGACACTCAGGAGAGACGGAGAACAGGATACCCAGAGCACTGACACTCAGGAGAGATGGAGAACAGGATACCCAGAGCACTGACACGCCGGAGAGACGGAGCGCAGGATACCCAGAGAACTGACACTCAGGAGAGACAGAGAGCAGGATACCCAGAGCACTGACACTCAGGAGAGACAGAGAACAGGATACCCAGAGCACTGACACTCAGGAGAGCAGGATACCCAGAGCACTGACACTCAGGAGAGACAGAGAGCAGGATACCCAGAGCCCTGACACTCAGGAGAGACGGAGAGCAGTATACCCAGAGCCCTGACACTCAGGAGAGACAGAGAACAGGATACCCAGAGCACTGACACTCAGGAGAGACAGAGAACAGGATACCCAGAGCACTGACACTCAGGAGAGACAGAGAACAAGATACCCAGAGCACTGACACTCAGGAGAGACAGAGAGCAGGATACCCAGAGCACTGACACTCAGGAGAGACGGAGAGCAGGATACCCAGAGCACTGACACTCAGGAGAGACAGAGAACAGGATACCCAGAGCACTGACACTCAGGAGAGACAGAGAACAGGATACCCAGAGCACTGACACTCAGGAGAGACAGAGAGCAGGATACCCAGAGCACTGACACTCAGGAGAGACGGAGAACAGGATACCCAGAGCACTGACACTCAGGAGAGACGGAGAACAGGATACCCAGAGCACTGACACGCCAGAGAGACGGAGAGCAGGATACCCAGAGAAACTGACACTCAGGAGAGACAGAGAGCAGGATACCCAGAGCACTGACACTCAGCAGAGACAGAGAACAGGATACCCAGAGCACTGACACTCAGGAGAGCAGGATACCCAGAGCACTGACACTCAGGAGAGACAGAGAGCAGGATACCCAGAGCACTGACACTCAGGAGAGACAGAGAGCGGGATACCCAGAGCACTGACACTCAGGAGAGACAGAGAACAGGATACCCAGAGCACTGACACTCAGGAGAGACAGAGAGCAGGATACCCAGAGCACTGACACTCAGGAGAGACAGAGAACAGGATACCCAGAGCACTGACACTCAGGAGAGCAGGATACCCAGAGCACTGACACTCAGGAGAGACGGAGAACAGGATACCCAGAGGACTGACACTCAGGAGAGACGGAGAACAGGATACCCAGAGCACTGACACTCAGGAGAGACGGAGAGCAGGATACCCAGAGCACTGACACTCAGGAGAGACAGAGAACAGGATACCCAGAGCACTGACACTCAGGAGAGACAGAGAACAGGATACCCAGAGCACTGACACTCAGGAGAGCAGGATACCCAGAGCACTGACACTCAGGAGAGACAGAGAGCAGGATACCCAGAGCCCTGACACTCAGGAGAGACGGAGAGCAGTATACCCAGAGCACTGACACTCAGGAGAGACAGAGAGCAGGATACCCAGAGCACTGACACTCAGGAGAGACGGAGAGCAGTATACCCAGAGCCCTGACACTCAGGAGAGACAGAGAACAGGATACCCAGAGCACTGACACTCAGGAGAGACAGAGAACAGGATACCCAGAGCACTGACACTCAGGAGAGACAGAGAACAGGATACCCAGAGCACTGACACTCAGGAGAGCAGGATACCCAGAGCACTGACACTCAGGAGAGACAGAGAGCAGGATACCCAGAGCCCTGACACTCAGGAGAGACGGAGAGCAGTATACCCAGAGCACTGACACTCAGGAGAGACAGAGAGCAGGATACCCAGAGCACTGACACTCAGGAGAGACAGAGAGCAGGATACCCAGAGCACTGACACTCAGGAGAGCAGGATACCCAGAGCCCTGACACTCAGGAGAGACGGAGAGCAGTATACCCAGAGCACTGACACTCAGGAGAGACAGAGAGCAGGATACCCAGAGCACTGACACTCAGGAGAGACATAGAGCAGGATACCCAGAGCACTGACACTCAGAAGAGACATAGAGCAGGATACCCAGAGCACTGACACTCAGAAGAGACAGAGAGCAGGATACCCAGAGCACTGACACTCAGGAGAGACAGAGAACAGGATACCCAGAGCACTGACACTCAGGAGAGACAGAGAACAGGATACCCAGAGCACTGACACTCAGGAGAGACAGAGAACAGGATACCCAGAGCACTGACACTCAGGAGAGACAGAGAACAGGATACCCAGAGCACTGACACTCAGGAGAGACATAGAGCAGGATACCCAGAGCACTGACACTCAGAAGAGACGTAGAGCAGGATACCCAGAGCACTGACACTCAGGAGAGACGGAGAACAGAATACCCAGAGCACTGACACTCAGGAGAGACAGAGAACAGGATACCCAGAGCACTGACACTCAGGAGAGACAGAGAACAGGATACCCAGAGCACTGACACTCAGGAGAGACAGAGAACAGGATACCCAGAGCACTGACACTCAGGAGAGACGGAGAGCAGGATACCCAGAGCACTGACACTCAGGAGAGACAGAGAACAGGATACCCAGAGCACTGACACTCAGGAGAGACAGAGAACAGGATACCCAGAGCACTGACACTCAGGAGAGCAGGATACCCAGAGCACTGACACTCAGGAGAGACGAAGAACAGAATACCCAGAGCACTGACACTCAGGAGAGACAGAGAACAGGATACCCAGAGCACTGACACTCAGGAGAGACAGAGAACAGGATACCCAGAGCACTGACACTCAGGACAGACAGAGAACAGGATACCCAGAGCACTGACACTCAGGAGAGACAGAGAGCAGGATACCCAGAGCACTGACACTCAGGAGAGACGGAGAGCAGGATACCCAGAGCACTGACACTCAGGAGAGACAGAGAACAGGATACCCAGAGCACTGACACTCAGGAGAGACAGAGAGCAGGATACCCAGAGCACTGACACTCAGGAGAGACATAGAGCAGGATACCCAGAGCACTGACACTCAGAAGAGACATAGAGCCTGGATACCCAGAGCACTGACACTCAGAAGAGACAGAGAGCAGGATACCCAGAGCACTGACACTCAGGAGAGACAGAGAACAGGATACCCAGAGCACTGACACTCAGGAGAGACAGAGAACAGGATACCCAGAGCACTGACACTCAGGAGAGACAGAGAACAGGATACCCAGAGCACTGACACTCAGGAGAGACAGAGAACAGGATACCCAGAGCACTGACACTCAGGAGAGACATAGAGCAGGATACCCAGAGCACTGACACTCAGAAGAGACGTAGAGCAGGATACCCAGAGCACTGACACTCAGGAGAGACGGAGAACAGAATACCCAGAGCACTGACACTCAGGAGAGACAGAGAACAGGATACCCAGAGCACTGACACTCAGGAGAGACAGAGAACAGGATACCCAGAGCACTGACACTCAGGAGAGACAGAGAACAGGATACCCAGAGCATTGACACTCAGGAGAGACGGAGAGCAGGATACCCAGAGCACTGACACTCAGGAGAGACAGAGAACAGGATACCCAGAGCACTGACACTCAGGAGAGACAGAGAACAGGATACCCAGAGCACTGACACTCAGGAGAGACAGAGAACAGGATACCCAGAGCACTGACACTCAGGAGAGACAGAGAACAGGATACCCAGAGCACTGACACTCAGGAGAGACAGAGAGCAGGATACCCAGAGCACTGACACTCAGGAGAGACGGAGAGCAGGATACCCAGAGCACTGACACTCAGGAGAGACAGAGAACAGGATACCCAGAGCACTGACACTCAGGAGAGCAGGATACCCAGAGCACTGACACTCAGGAGAGACGGAGAACAGGATACCCAGAGCACTGACACTCAGGAGAGACGGAGAGCAGTATACCCAGAGCACTGACACTCAGGAGAGACAGAGAACAGGATACCCAGAGCACTGACACTCAGGAGAGACAGAGAACAGGATACCCAGAGCACTGACACTCAGGAGAGCAGGATACCCAGAGCACTGACACTCAGGAGAGACGGAGAACAGGATACCCAGAGCACTGACACTCAGGAGAGACGGAGAACAGGATACCCAGAGCACTGACACTCAGGAGAGACGGAGAACAGGATACCCAGAGCACTGACACTCAGGAGAGCAGGATACCCAGAGCACTGACACTCAGGAGAGACGGAGAACAGGATACCCAGAGCACTGACACTCAGGAGAGACGGAGAACAGGATACCCAGAGCACTGACACTCAGGAGAGCAGGATACCCAGAGCACTGACACTCAGGAGAGACAGAGAGCAGGATACCCAGAGCCCTGACACTCAGGAGAGACGGAGAGCAGTATACCCAGAGCACTGACACTCAGGAGAGACAGAGAACAGGATACCCAGAGCACTGACACTCAGGAGAGACAGAGAACAGGATACCCAGAGCACTGACACTCAGGAGAGCAGGATACCCAGAGCACTGACACTCAGGAGAGACGGAGAACAGGATACCCAGAGCACTGACACTCAGGAGAGACGGAGAACAGGATACCCAGAGCACTGACACTCAGGAGAGACGGAGAACAGGATACCCAGAGCACTGACACTCAGGAGAGCAGGATACCCAGAGCACTGACACTCAGGAGAGACGGAGAACAGGATACCCAGAGCACTGACACTCAGGAGAGACAGAGAACAGGATACCCAGAGCACTGACACTCAGGAGAGACAGAGAACAGGATACCCAGAGCACTGACACTCAGGAGAGCAGGATACCCAGAGCACTGACACTCAGGAGAGACGGAGAACAGGATACCCAGAGCACTGACACTCAGGAGAGACGGAGAACAGGATACCCAGAGGACTGACACTCAGGAGAGACGGAGAACAGGATACCCAGAGCACTGACACTCAGGAGAGACGGAGAGCAGGATACCCAGAGCACTGACACGCCGGAGAGACGGAGAGCAGGATACCCAGAGCACTGACACTCAGGAGAGACAGAGAGCAGGATACCCAGAGCACTGACACTCAGGAGAGCAGGATACCCAGAGCACTGACACTCAGGAGAGACAGAGAGCAGGATACCCAGAGCACTGACACTCAGGAGAGACAGAGAGCAGGATACCCAGAGCCCTGACACTCAGGAGAGACGGAGAGCAGTATACCCAGAGCCCTGACACTCAGGAGAGACAGAGAACAGGATACCCAGAGCACTGACACTCAGGAGAGACAGAGAACAGGATACCCAGAGCACTGACACTCAGGAGAGACAGAGAACAGGATACCCAGAGCACTGACACTCAGGAGAGACGGAGAGCAGTATACCCAGAGCCCTGACACTCAGGAGAGACAGAGAACAGGATACCCAGAGCACTGACACTCAGGAGAGACAGAGAACAGGATACCCAGAGCACTGACACTCAGGAGAGACAGAGAACAGGATACCCAGAGCACTGACACTCAGGAGAGCAGGATACCCAGAGCACTGACACTCAGGAGAGACAGAGAGCAGGATACCCAGAGCCCTGACACTCAGGAGAGACGGAGAGCAGTATACCCAGAGCACTGACACTCAGGAGAGACAGAGAGCAGGATACCCAGAGCACTGACACTCAGGAGAGACAGAGAGCAGGATACCCAGAGCACTGACACTCAGGAGAGCAGGATACCCAGAGCCCTGACACTCAGGAGAGACGGAGAGCAGTATACCCAGAGCACTGACACTCAGGAGAGACAGAGAGCAGGATACCCAGAGCACTGACACTCAGGAGAGACATAGAGCAGGATACCCAGAGCACTGACACTCAGAAGAGACATAGAGCAGGATACCCAGAGCACTGACACTCAGAAGAGACAGAGAGCAGGATACCCAGAGCACTGACACTCAGGAGAGACAGAGAACAGGATACCCAGAGCACTGACACTCAGGAGAGACAGAGAACAGGATACCCAGAGCACTGACACTCAGGAGAGACAGAGAACAGGATACCCAGAGCACTGACACTCAGGAGAGACAGAGAACAGGATACCCAGAGCACTGACACTCAGGAGAGACATAGAGCAGGATACCCAGAGCACTGACACTCAGAAGAGACGTAGAGCAGGATACCCAGAGCACTGACACTCAGGAGAGACGGAGAACAGAATACCCAGAGCACTGACACTCAGGAGAGACAGAGAACAGGATACCCAGAGCACTGACACTCAGGAGAGACAGAGAACAGGATACCCAGAGCACTGACACTCAGGAGAGACAGAGAACAGGATACCCAGAGCACTGACACTCAGGAGAGACGGAGAGCAGGATACCCAGAGCACTGACACTCAGGAGAGACAGAGAACAGGATACCCAGAGCACTGACACTCAGGAGAGACAGAGAACAGGATACCCAGAGCACTGACACTCAGGAGAGCAGGATACCCAGAGCACTGACACTCAGGAGAGACGAAGAACAGAATACCCAGAGCACTGACACTCAGGAGAGACAGAGAACAGGATACCCAGAGCACTGACACTCAGGAGAGACAGAGAACAGGATACCCAGAGCACTGACACTCAGGAGAGACAGAGAACAGGATACCCAGAGCACTGACACTCAGGAGAGACAGAGAGCAGGATACCCAGAGCACTGACACTCAGGAGAGACGGAGAGCAGGATACCCAGAGCACTGACACTCAGGAGAGACAGAGAACAGGATACCCAGAGCACTGACACTCAGGAGAGACAGAGAGCAGGATACCCAGAGCACTGACACTCAGGAGAGACATAGAGCAGGATACCCAGAGCACTGACACTCAGAAGAGACATAGAGCAGGATACCCAGAGCACTGACACTCAGAAGAGACAGAGAGCAGGATACCCAGAGCACTGACACTCAGGAGAGACAGAGAACAGGATACCCAGAGCACTGACACTCAGGAGAGACAGAGAACAGGATACCCAGAGCACTGACACTCAGGAGAGACAGAGAACAGGATACCCAGAGCACTGACACTCAGGAGAGACAGAGAACAGGATACCCAGAGCACTGACACTCAGGAGAGACATAGAGCAGGATACCCAGAGCACTGACACTCAGAAGAGACGTAGAGCAGGATACCCAGAGCACTGACACTCAGGAGAGACGGAGAACAGAATACCCAGAGCACTGACACTCAGGAGAGACAGAGAACAGGATACCCAGAGCACTGACACTCAGGAGAAACAGAGAACAGGATACCCAGAGCACTGACACTCAGGAGAGACAGAGAACAGGATACCCAGAGCACTGACACTCAGGAGAGCAGGATACCCAGAGCACTGACACTCAGGAGAGACGGAGAACAGGATACCCAGAGCACTGACACTCAGGAGAGACGGAGAGCAGTATACCCAGAGCACTGACACTCAGGAGAGACAGAGAACAGGATACCCAGAGCACTGACACTCAGGAGAGACAGAGAACAGGATACCCAGAGCACTGACACTCAGGAGAGCAGGATACCCAGAGCACTGACACTCAGGAGAGACGGAGAACAGGATACCCAGAGCACTGACACTCAGGAGAGACGGAGAACAGGATACCCAGAGCACTGACACTCAGGAGAGACGGAGAACAGGATACCCAGAGCACTGACACTCAGGAGAGCAGGATACCCAGAGCACTGACACTCAGGAGAGACGGAGAACAGGATACCCAGAGCACTGACACTCAGGAGAGACGGAGAACAGGATACCCAGAGCACTGACACTCAGGAGAGCAGGATACCCAGAGCACTGACACTCAGGAGAGACAGAGAGCAGGATACCCAGAGCCCTGACACTCAGGAGAGACGGAGAGCAGTATACCCAGAGCACTGACACTCAGGAGAGACAGAGAACAGGATACCCAGAGCACTGACACTCAGGAGAGACAGAGAACAGGATACCCAGAGCACTGACACTCAGGAGAGCAGGATACCCAGAGCACTGACACTCAGGAGAGACGGAGAACAGGATACCCAGAGCACTGACACTCAGGAGAGACGGAGAACAGGATACCCAGAGCACTGACACTCAGGAGAGACGGAGAACAGGATACCCAGAGCACTGACACTCAGGAGAGCAGGATACCCAGAGCACTGACACTCAGGAGAGACGGAGAACAGGATACCCAGAGCACTGACACTCAGGAGAGACAGAGAACAGGATACCCAGAGCACTGACACTCAGGAGAGACAGAGAACAGGATACCCAGAGCACTGACACTCAGGAGAGCAGGATACCCAGAGCACTGACACTCAGGAGAGACGGAGAACAGGATACCCAGAGCACTGACACTCAGGAGAGACGGAGAACAGGATACCCAGAGGACTGACACTCAGGAGAGACGGAGAACAGGATACCCAGAGCACTGACACTCAGGAGAGACGGAGAGCAGGATACCCAGAGCACTGACACGCCGGAGAGACGGAGAGCAGGATACCCAGAGCACTGACACTCAGGAGAGACAGAGAGCAGGATACCCAGAGCACTGACACTCAGGAGAGCAGGATACCCAGAGCACTGACACTCAGGAGAGACAGAGAGCAGGATACCCAGAGCACTGACACTCAGGAGAGACAGAGAGCAGGATACCCAGAGCCCTGACACTCAGGAGAGACGGAGAGCAGTATACCCAGAGCCCTGACACTCAGGAGAGACAGAGAACAGGATACCCAGAGCACTGACACTCAGGAGAGACAGAGAACAGGATACCCAGAGCACTGACACTCAGGAGAGACAGAGAACAGGATACCCAGAGCACTGACACTCAGGAGAGCAGGATACCCAGAGCACTGACACTCAGGAGAGACAGAGAGCAGGATACCCAGAGCCCTGACACTCAGGAGAGACGGAGAGCAGTATACCCAGAGCACTGACACTCAGGAGAGACAGAGAGCAGGATACCCAGAGCACTGACACTCAGGAGAGACAGAGAGCAGGATACCCAGAGCACTGACACTCAGGAGAGCAGGATACCCAGAGCACTGACACTCAGGAGAGACAGAGAGCAGGATACCCAGAGCCCTGACACTCAGGAGAGACGGAGAGCAGTATACCCAGAGCACTGACACTCAGGAGAGACAGAGAGCAGGATACCCAGAGCACTGACACTCAGGAGAGACATAGAGCAGGATACCCAGAGCACTGACACTCAGAAGAGACATAGAGCAGGATACCCAGAGCACTGACACTCAGAAGAGACAGAGAGCAGGATACCCAGAGCACTGACACTCAGGAGAGACAGAGAACAGGATACCCAGAGCACTGACACTCAGGAGAGACAGAGAACAGGATACCCAGTGCACTGACACTCAGGAGAGACATAGAGCAGGATACCCAGAGCACTGACACTCAGAAGAGACGTAGAGCAGGATACCCAGAGCACTGACACTCAGAAGAGACATAGAGCAGGATACCCAGAGCACTGACACTCAGGAGAGACAGAGAACAGGATACCCAGAGCACTGACACTCAGGAGAGACGGAGAACAGGATACCCAGAGTACTGACACTCAGGAGAGACAGAGAGCAGGATACCCAGAGCACTGACACTCAGGAGAGACAGAGAACAGGATACCCAGAGCACTGACACTCAGGAGAGACAGAGAACAAGATACCCAGAGCACTGACACTCAGGAGAGACAGAGAGCAGGATACCCAGAGCACTGACACTCAGGAGAGACAGAGAACAGGATACCCAGAGCACTGACACTCAGGAGAGACGGAGAACAGAATACCCAGAGCACTGACACTCAGGAGAGACAGAGAGCAGGATACCCAGAGCACTGACACTCAGGAGAGACAGAGAACAGGATACCCAGAGCACTGACACTCAGGAGAGACAGAGAACAAGATACCCAGAGCACTGACACTCAGGAGAGACAGAGAACAGGATACCCAGAGCACTGACACTCAGGAGAGCAGGATACCCAGAGCACTGACACTCAGGAGAGACGGAGAACAGGATACCCAGAGCACTGACACTCAGGAGAGACGGAGAGCAGTATACCCAGAGCACTGACACTCAGGAGAGACAGAGAACAGGATACCCAGAGCACTGACACTCAGGAGAGACGGAGAGCAGGATACCCAGAGCACTGACACTCAGGAGAGACAGAGAACAGGATACCCAGAGCACTGACACTCAGGAGAGACAGAGAACAGGATACCCAGAGCACTGACACTCAGGAGAGCAGGATACCCAGAGCACTGACACTCAGGAGAGACGAAGAACAGAATACCCAGAGCACTGACACTCAGGAGATACAGAGAACAGGATACCCAGAGCACTGACACTCAGGAGAGACAGAGAACAGGATACCCAGAGCACTGACACTCAGGAGAGACGGAGAACAGGATACCCAGAGCACTGACACTCAGGAGAGCAGGATACCCAGAGCACTGACACTCAGGAGAGACGGAGAACAGGATACCCAGAGCACTGACACTCAGGAGAGACGGAGAACAGGATACCCAGAGCACTGACACTCAGGAGAGCAGGATACCCAGAGCACTGACACTCAGGAGAGACAGAGAGCAGGATACCCAGAGCCCTGACACTCAGGAGAGACGGAGAGCAGTATACCCAGAGCACTGACACTCAGGAGAGACAGAGAACAGGATACCCAGAGCACTGACACTCAGGAGAGACAGAGAACAGGATACCCAGAGCACTGACACTCAGGAGAGCAGGATACCCAGAGCACTGACACTCAGGAGAGACGGAGAACAGGATACCCAGAGCACTGACACTCAGGAGAGACGGAGAACAGGATACCCAGAGCACTGACACTCAGGAGAGACAGAGAACAGGATACCCAGAGCACTGACACTCAGGAGAGCAGGATACCCAGAGCACTGACACTCAGGAGAGACGGAGAACAGGATACCCAGAGCACTGACACTCAGGAGAGACGGAGAACAGGATACCCAGAGCACTGACACTCAGGAGAGATGGAGAACAGGATACCCAGAGCACTGACACGCCGGAGAGACGGAGCGCAGGATACCCAGAGAACTGACACTCAGGAGAGACAGAGAGCAGGATACCCAGAGCACTGACACTCAGGAGAGACAGAGAACAGGATACCCAGAGCACTGACACTCAGGAGAGCAGGATACCCAGAGCACTGACACTCAGGAGAGACAGAGAGCAGGATACCCAGAGCCCTGACACTCAGGAGAGACGGAGAGCAGTATACCCAGAGCCCTGACACTCAGGAGAGACAGAGAACAGGATACCCAGAGCACTGACACTCAGGAGAGACAGAGAACAGGATACCCAGAGCACTGACACTCAGGAGAGACAGAGAACAAGATACCCAGAGCACTGACACTCAGGAGAGACAGAGAGCAGGATACCCAGAGCACTGACACTCAGGAGAGACGGAGAGCAGGATACCCAGAGCACTGACACTCAGGAGAGACAGAGAACAGGATACCCAGAGCACTGACACTCAGGAGAGACAGAGAACAGGATACCCAGAGCACTGACACTCAGGAGAGACAGAGAGCAGGATACCCAGAGCACTGACACTCAGGAGAGACGGAGAACAGGATACCCAGAGCACTGACACTCAGGAGAGACGGAGAACAGGATACCCAGAGCACTGACACGCCAGAGAGACGGAGAGCAGGATACCCAGAGAACTGACACTCAGGAGAGACAGAGAGCAGGATACCCAGAGCACTGACACTCAGCAGAGACAGAGAACAGGATACCCAGAGCACTGACACTCAGGAGAGCAGGATACCCAGAGCACTGACACTCAGGAGAGACAGAGAGCAGGATACCCAGAGCACTGACACTCAGGAGAGACAGAGAGCAGGATACCCAGAGCACTGACACTCAGGAGAGACAGAGAACAGGATACCCAGAGCACTGACACTCAGGAGAGACAGAGAACAGGATACCCAGAGCACTGACACTCAGGAGAGACAGAGAACAGGATACCCAGAGCACTGACACTCAGGAGAGCAGGATACCCAGAGCACTGACACTCAGGAGAGACGG
Organism: Lithobates septentrionalis; assembly: GCA_037952835.1. NCBI lineage: Eukaryota > Metazoa > Chordata > Amphibia > Anura > Ranidae > Lithobates > Lithobates septentrionalis. The sequence goes on along the minus strand of JBBDGP010005754.1, from coordinate 37,643 downwards.
AGAACAGGATACCCAGAGCACTGACACGCCGGAGAGACGGAGAGCAGGATACCCAGAGCACTGACACTCAGGAGAGACAGAGAACAGGATACCCAGAGCACTGACACTCAGGAGAGACGGAGAACAGGATACCCAGAGCACTGACACTCAGGAGAGACGGAGAACAGGATACCCAGAGGACTGACACTCAGGAGAGACGGAGAACAGGATACCCAGAGCACTGACACTCAGGAGAGACGGAGAGCAGGATACCCAGAGCACTGACACTCAGGAGAGACAGAGAACAGGATACCCAGAGCACTGACACTCAGGAGAGACAGAGAACAGGATACCCAGAGCACTGACACTCAGGAGAGCAGGATACCCAGAGCACTGACACTCAGGAGAGACAGAGAGCAGGATACCCAGAGCCCTGACACTCAGGAGAGACGGAGAGCAGTATACCCAGAGCACTGACACTCAGGAGAGACAGAGAGCAGGATACCCAGAGCACTGACACTCAGGAGAGACGCAGAGCAGTATACCCAGAGCCCTGACACTCAGGAGAGACAGAGAACAGGATACCCAGAGCACTGACACTCAGGAGAGACAGAGAACAGGATACCCAGAGCACTGACACTCAGGAGAGACAGAGAACAGGATACCCAGAGCACTGACACTCAGGAGAGCAGGATACCCAGAGCACTGACACTCAGGAGAGACAGAGAGCAGGATACCCAGAGCCCTGACACTCAGGAGAGACGGAGAGCAGTATACCCAGAGCACTGACACTCAGGAGAGACAGAGAGCAGGATACCCAGAGCACTGACACTCAGGAGAGACGGAGAGCAGTATACCCAGAGCCCTGACACTCAGGAGAGACAGAGAACAGGATACCCAGAGCACTGACACTCAGGAGAGACAGAGAACAGGATACCCAGAGCACTGACACTCAGGAGAGACAGAGAGCAGGATACCCAGAGCACTGACACTCAGGAGAGACAGAGAGCAGGATACCCAGAGCACTGACACTCAGGAGAGCAGGATACCCAGAGCCCTGACACTCAGGAGAGACGGAGAGCAGTATACCCAGAGCACTGACACTCAGGAGAGACAGAGAGCAGGATACCCAGAGCACTGACACTCAGGAGAGACATAGAGCAGGATACCCAGAGCACTGACACTCAGAAGAGACATAGAGCAGGATACCCAGAGCACTGACACTCAGAAGAGACAGAGAGCAGGATACCCAGAGCACTGACACTCAGGAGAGACAGAGAACAGGATACCCAGAGCACTGACACTCAGGAGAGACAGAGAACAGGATACCCAGAGCACTGACACTCAGGAGAGACAGAGAACAGGATACCCAGAGCACTGACACTCAGGAGAGACAGAGAACAGGATACCCAGAGCACTGACACTCAGGAGAGACATAGAGCAGGATACCCAGAGCACTGACACTCAGAAGAGACGTAGAGCAGGATACCCAGAGCACTGACACTCAGGAGAGACGGAGAACAGAATACCCAGAGCACTGACACTCAGGAGAGACAGAGAACAGGATACCCAGAGCACTGACACTCAGGAGAGACAGAGAACAGGATACCCAGAGCACTGACACTCAGGAGAGACAGAGAACAGGATACCCAGAGCACTGACACTCAGGAGAGACGGAGAGCAGGATACCCAGAGCACTGACACTCAGGAGAGACAGAGAACAGGATACCCAGAGCACTGACACTCAGGAGAGACAGAGAACAGGATACCCAGAGCACTGACACTCAGGAGAGACATAGAGCAGGATACCCAGAGCACTGACACTCAGAAGAGACGTAGAGCAGGATACCCAGAGCACTGACACTCAGGAGAGACGGAGAACAGAATACCCAGAGCACTGACACTCAGGAGAGACAGAGAACAGGATACCCAGAGCACTGACACTCAGGAGAAACAGAGAACAGGATACCCAGAGCACTGACACTCAGGAGAGACAGAGAACAGGATACCCAGAGCACTGACACTCAGGAGAGCAGGATACCCAGAGCACTGACACTCAGGAGAGACGGAGAACAGGATACCCAGAGCACTGACACTCAGGAGAGACGGAGAGCAGTATACCCAGAGCACTGACACTCAGGAGAGACAGAGAACAGGATACCCAGAGCACTGACACTCAGGAGAGACAGAGAACAGGATACCCAGAGCACTGACACTCAGGAGAGCAGGATACCCAGAGCACTGACACTCAGGAGAGACGGAGAGCAGTATACCCAGAGCCCTGACACTCAGGAGAGACAGAGAACAGGATACCCAGAGCACTGACACTCAGGAGAGACAGAGAACAGGATACCCAGAGCACTGACACTCAGGAGAGACAGAGAGCAGGATACCCAGAGCACTGACACTCAGGAGAGACAGAGAACAGGATACCCAGAGCACTGACACTCAGGAGAGACAGAGAACAGGATACCCAGAGCACTGACACTCAGGAGAGCAGGATACCCAGAGCACTGACACTCAGGAGAGACGGAGAGCAGTATACCCAGAGCCCTGACACTCAGGAGAGACAGAGAACAGGATACCCAGAGCACTGACACTCAGGAGAGACAGAGAACAGGATACCCAGAGCACTGACACTCAGGAGAGACAGAGAGCAGGATACCCAGAGCACTGACACTCAGGAGAGACAGAGAGCAGGATACCCAGAGCACTGACACTCAGGAGAGCAGGATACCCAGAGCCCTGACACTCAGGAGAGACGGAGAGCAGTATACCCAGAGCACTGACACTCAGGAGAGACAGAGAGCAGGATACCCAGAGCACTGACACTCAGGAGAGACATAGAGCAGGATACCCAGAGCACTGACACTCAGAAGAGACATAGAGCAGGATACCCAGAGCACTGACACTCAGAAGAGACAGAGAGCAGGATACCCAGAGCACTGACACTCAGGAGAGACAGAGAACAGGATACCCAGAGCACTGACACTCAGGAGAGACAGAGAACAGGATACCCAGAGCACTGACACTCAGGAGAGACAGAGAACAGGATACCCAGAGCACTGACACTCAGGAGAGACAGAGAACAGGATACCCAGAGCACTGACACTCAGGAGAGACATAGAGCAGGATACCCAGAGCACTGACACTCAGAAGAGACGTAGAGCAGGATACCCAGAGCACTGACACTCAGGAGAGACGGAGAACAGAATACCCAGAGCACTGACACTCAGGAGAGACAGAGAACAGGATACCCAGAGCACTGACACTCAGGAGAGACAGAGAACAGGATACCCAGAGCACTGACACTCAGGAGAGACAGAGAACAGGATACCCAGAGCACTGACACTCAGGAGAGACGGAGAGCAGGATACCCAGAGCACTGACACTCAGGAGAGACAGAGAACAGGATACCCAGAGCACTGACACTCAGGAGAGACAGAGAACAGGATACCCAGAGCACTGACACTCAGGAGAGACATAGAGCAGGATACCCAGAGCACTGACACTCAGAAGAGACGTAGAGCAGGATACCCAGAGCACTGACACTCAGGAGAGACGGAGAACAGAATACCCAGAGCACTGACACTCAGGAGAGACAGAGAACAGGATACCCAGAGCACTGACACTCAGGAGAAACAGAGAACAGGATACCCAGAGCACTGACACTCAGGAGAGACAGAGAACAGGATACCCAGAGCACTGACACTCAGGAGAGCAGGATACCCAGAGCACTGACACTCAGGAGAGACGGAGAACAGGATACCCAGAGCACTGACACTCAGGAGAGACGGAGAGCAGTATACCCAGAGCACTGACACTCAGGAGAGACAGAGAACAGGATACCCAGAGCACTGACACTCAGGAGAGACAGAGAACAGGATACCCAGAGCACTGACACTCAGGAGAGCAGGATACCCAGAGCACTGACACTCAGGAGAGACGGAGAACAGGATACCCAGAGCACTGACACTCAGGAGAGACGGAGAACAGGATACCCAGAGCACTGACACTCAGGAGAGACGGAGAACAGGATACCCAGAGCACTGACACTCAGGAGAGCAGGATACCCAGAGCACTGACACTCAGGAGAGACGGAGAACAGGATACCCAGAGCACTGACACTCAGGAGAGACGGAGAACAGGATACCCAGAGCACTGACACTCAGGAGAGCAGGATACCCAGAGCACTGACACTCAGGAGAGACAGAGAGCAGGATACCCAGAGCCCTGACACTCAGGAGAGACGGAGAGCAGTATACCCAGAGCACTGACACTCAGGAGAGACAGAGAACAGGATACCCAGAGCACTGACACTCAGGAGAGACAGAGAACAGGATACCCAGAGCACTGACACTCAGGAGAGCAGGATACCCAGAGCACTGACACTCAGGAGAGACGGAGAACAGGATACCCAGAGCACTGACACTCAGGAGAGACGGAGAACAGGATACCCAGAGCACTGACACTCAGGAGAGACGGAGAACAGGATACCCAGAGCACTGACACTCAGGAGAGCAGGATACCCAGAGCACTGACACTCAGGAGAGACGGAGAACAGGATACCCAGAGCACTGACACTCAGGAGAGACAGAGAACAGGATACCCAGAGCACTGACACTCAGGAGAGACAGAGAACAGGATACCCAGAGCACTGACACTCAGGAGAGCAGGATACCCAGAGCACTGACACTCAGGAGAGACGGAGAACAGGATACCCAGAGCACTGACACTCAGGAGAGACGGAGAACAGGATACCCAGAGGACTGACACTCAGGAGAGACGGAGAACAGGATACCCAGAGCACTGACACTCAGGAGAGACGGAGAGCAGGATACCCAGAGCACTGACACGCCGGAGAGACGGAGAGCAGGATACCCAGAGCACTGACACTCAGGAGAGACAGAGAGCAGGATACCCAGAGCACTGACACTCAGGAGAGCAGGATACCCAGAGCACTGACACTCAGGAGAGACAGAGAGCAGGATACCCAGAGCACTGACACTCAGGAGAGACAGAGAGCAGGATACCCAGAGCCCTGACACTCAGGAGAGACGGAGAGCAGTATACCCAGAGCCCTGACACTCAGGAGAGACAGAGAACAGGATACCCAGAGCACTGACACTCAGGAGAGACAGAGAACAGGATACCCAGAGCACTGACACTCAGGAGAGACAGAGAACAGGATACCCAGAGCACTGACACTCAGGAGAGCAGGATACCCAGAGCACTGACACTCAGGAGAGACAGAGAGCAGGATACCCAGAGCCCTGACACTCAGGAGAGACGGAGAGCAGTATACCCAGAGCACTGACACTCAGGAGAGACAGAGAGCAGGATACCCAGAGCACTGACACTCAGGAGAGACAGAGAGCAGGATACCCAGAGCACTGACACTCAGGAGAGCAGGATACCCAGAGCACTGACACTCAGGAGAGACAGAGAGCAGGATACCCAGAGCCCTGACACTCAGGAGAGACGGAGAGCAGTATACCCAGAGCACTGACACTCAGGAGAGACAGAGAGCAGGATACCCAGAGCACTGACACTCAGGAGAGACATAGAGCAGGATACCCAGAGCACTGACACTCAGAAGAGACATAGAGCAGGATACCCAGAGCACTGACACTCAGAAGAGACAGAGAGCAGGATACCCAGAGCACTGACACTCAGGAGAGACAGAGAACAGGATACCCAGAGCACTGACACTCAGGAGAGACAGAGAACAGGATACCCAGTGCACTGACACTCAGGAGAGACATAGAGCAGGATACCCAGAGCACTGACACTCAGAAGAGACGTAGAGCAGGATACCCAGAGCACTGACACTCAGAAGAGACATAGAGCAGGATACCCAGAGCACTGACACTCAGGAGAGACAGAGAACAGGATACCCAGAGCACTGACACTCAGGAGAGACGGAGAACAGGATACCCAGAGTACTGACACTCAGGAGAGACAGAGAGCAGGATACCCAGAGCACTGACACTCAGGAGAGACAGAGAACAGGATACCCAGAGCACTGACACTCAGGAGAGACAGAGAACAAGATACCCAGAGCACTGACACTCAGGAGAGACAGAGAGCAGGATACCCAGAGCACTGACACTCAGGAGAGACAGAGAACAGGATACCCAGAGCACTGACACTCAGGAGAGACGGAGAACAGAATACCCAGAGCACTGACACTCAGGAGAGACAGAGAGCAGGATACCCAGAGCACTGACACTCAGGAGAGACAGAGAACAGGATACCCAGAGCACTGACACTCAGGAGAGACAGAGAACAAGATACCCAGAGCACTGACACTCAGGAGAGACAGAGAACAGGATACCCAGAGCACTGACACTCAGGAGAGCAGGATACCCAGAGCACTGACACTCAGGAGAGACGGAGAACAGGATACCCAGAGCACTGACACTCAGGAGAGACGGAGAGCAGTATACCCAGAGCACTGACACTCAGGAGAGACAGAGAACAGGATACCCAGAGCACTGACACTCAGGAGAGACGGAGAGCAGGATACCCAGAGCACTGACACTCAGGAGAGACAGAGAACAGGATACCCAGAGCACTGACACTCAGGAGAGACAGAGAACAGGATACCCAGAGCACTGACACTCAGGAGAGCAGGATACCCAGAGCACTGACACTCAGGAGAGACGAAGAACAGAATACCCAGAGCACTGACACTCAGGAGATACAGAGAACAGGATACCCAGAGCACTGACACTCAGGAGAGACAGAGAACAGGATACCCAGAGCACTGACACTCAGGAGAGACGGAGAACAGGATACCCAGAGCACTGACACTCAGGAGAGCAGGATACCCAGAGCACTGACACTCAGGAGAGACGGAGAACAGGATACCCAGAGCACTGACACTCAGGAGAGACGGAGAACAGGATACCCAGAGCACTGACACTCAGGAGAGCAGGATACCCAGAGCACTGACACTCAGGAGAGACGGAGAACAGGATACCCAGAGCACTGACACTCAGGAGAGACAGAGAACAGGATACCCAGAGCACTGACACTCAGGAGAGACAGAGAACAGGATACCCAGAGCACTGACACTCAGGAGAGCAGGATACCCAGAGCACTGACACTCAGGAGAGACGGAGAACAGGATACCCAGAGCACTGACACTCAGGAGAGACGGAGAACAGGATACCCAGAGGACTGACACTCAGGAGAGACGGAGAACAGGATACCCAGAGCACTGACACTCAGGAGAGACGGAGAGCAGGATACCCAGAGCACTGACACGCCGGAGAGACGGAGAGCAGGATACCCAGAGCACTGACACTCAGGAGAGACAGAGAGCAGGATACCCAGAGCACTGACACTCAGGAGAGCAGGATACCCAGAGCACTGACACTCAGGAGAGACAGAGAGCAGGATACCCAGAGCACTGACACTCAGGAGAGACAGAGAGCAGGATACCCAGAGCCCTGACACTCAGGAGAGACGGAGAGCAGTATACCCAGAGCCCTGACACTCAGGAGAGACAGAGAACAGGATACCCAGAGCACTGACACTCAGGAGAGACAGAGAACAGGATACCCAGAGCACTGACACTCAGGAGAGACAGAGAACAGGATACCCAGAGCACTGACACTCAGGAGAGCAGGATACCCAGAGCACTGACACTCAGGAGAGACAGAGAGCAGGATACCCAGAGCCCTGACACTCAGGAGAGACGGAGAGCAGTATACCCAGAGCACTGACACTCAGGAGAGACAGAGAGCAGGATACCCAGAGCACTGACACTCAGGAGAGACAGAGAGCAGGATACCCAGAGCACTGACACTCAGGAGAGCAGGATACCCAGAGCACTGACACTCAGGAGAGACAGAGAGCAGGATACCCAGAGCCCTGACACTCAGGAGAGACGGAGAGCAGTATACCCAGAGCACTGACACTCAGGAGAGACAGAGAGCAGGATACCCAGAGCACTGACACTCAGGAGAGACATAGAGCAGGATACCCAGAGCACTGACACTCAGAAGAGACATAGAGCAGGATACCCAGAGCACTGACACTCAGAAGAGACAGAGAGCAGGATACCCAGAGCACTGACACTCAGGAGAGACAGAGAACAGGATACCCAGAGCACTGACACTCAGGAGAGACAGAGAACAGGATACCCAGTGCACTGACACTCAGGAGAGACATAGAGCAGGATACCCAGAGCACTGACACTCAGAAGAGACGTAGAGCAGGATACCCAGAGCACTGACACTCAGAAGAGACATAGAGCAGGATACCCAGAGCACTGACACTCAGGAGAGACAGAGAACAGGATACCCAGAGCACTGACACTCAGGAGAGACGGAGAACAGGATACCCAGAGTACTGACACTCAGGAGAGACAGAGAGCAGGATACCCAGAGCACTGACACTCAGGAGAGACAGAGAACAGGATACCCAGAGCACTGACACTCAGGAGAGACAGAGAACAAGATACCCAGAGCACTGACACTCAGGAGAGACAGAGAGCAGGATACCCAGAGCACTGACACTCAGGAGAGACAGAGAACAGGATACCCAGAGCACTGACACTCAGGAGAGACGGAGAACAGAATACCCAGAGCACTGACACTCAGGAGAGACAGAGAGCAGGATACCCAGAGCACTGACACTCAGGAGAGACAGAGAACAGGATACCCAGAGCACTGACACTCAGGAGAGACAGAGAACAAGATACCCAGAGCACTGACACTCAGGAGAGACAGAGAACAGGATACCCAGAGCACTGACACTCAGGAGAGCAGGATACCCAGAGCACTGACACTCAGGAGAGACGGAGAACAGGATACCCAGAGCACTGACACTCAGGAGAGACGGAGAGCAGTATACCCAGAGCACTGACACTCAGGAGAGACAGAGAACAGGATACCCAGAGCACTGACACTCAGGAGAGACGGAGAGCAGGATACCCAGAGCACTGACACTCAGGAGAGACAGAGAACAGGATACCCAGAGCACTGACACTCAGGAGAGACAGAGAACAGGATACCCAGAGCACTGACACTCAGGAGAGCAGGATACCCAGAGCACTGACACTCAGGAGAGACGAAGAACAGAATACCCAGAGCACTGACACTCAGGAGATACAGAGAACAGGATACCCAGAGCACTGACACTCAGGAGAGACAGAGAACAGGATACCCAGAGCACTGACACTCAGGAGAGACGGAGAACAGGATACCCAGAGCACTGACACTCAGGAGAGCAGGATACCCAGAGCACTGACACTCAGGAGAGACGGAGAACAGGATACCCAGAGCACTGACACTCAGGAGAGACGGAGAACAGGATACCCAGAGCACTGACACTCAGGAGAGCAGGATACCCAGAGCACTGACACTCAGGAGAGACAGAGAGCAGGATACCCAGAGCCCTGACACTCAGGAGAGACGGAGAGCAGTATACCCAGAGCACTGACACTCAGGAGAGACAGAGAACAGGATACCCAGAGCACTGACACTCAGGAGAGACAGAGAACAGGATACCCAGAGCACTGACACTCAGGAGAGCAGGATACCCAGAGCACTGACACTCAGGAGAGACGGAGAACAGGATACCCAGAGCACTGACACTCAGGAGAGACGGAGAACAGGATACCCAGAGCACTGACACTCAGGAGAGACAGAGAACAGGATACCCAGAGCACTGACACTCAGGAGAGCAGGATACCCAGAGCACTGACACTCAGGAGAGACGGAGAACAGGATACCCAGAGCACTGACACTCAGGAGAGACGGAGAACAGGATACCCAGAGCACTGACACTCAGGAGAGATGGAGAACAGGATACCCAGAGCACTGACACGCCGGAGAGACGGAGCGCAGGATACCCAGAGAACTGACACTCAGGAGAGACAGAGAGCAGGATACCCAGAGCACTGACACTCAGGAGAGACAGAGAACAGGATACCCAGAGCACTGACACTCAGGAGAGCAGGATACCCAGAGCACTGACACTCAGGAGAGACAGAGAGCAGGATACCCAGAGCCCTGACACTCAGGAGAGACGGAGAGCAGTATACCCAGAGCCCTGACACTCAGGAGAGACAGAGAACAGGATACCCAGAGCACTGACACTCAGGAGAGACAGAGAACAGGATACCCAGAGCACTGACACTCAGGAGAGACAGAGAACAAGATACCCAGAGCACTGACACTCAGGAGAGACAGAGAGCAGGATACCCAGAGCACTGACACTCAGGAGAGACGGAGAGCAGGATACCCAGAGCACTGACACTCAGGAGAGACAGAGAACAGGATACCCAGAGCACTGACACTCAGGAGAGACAGAGAACAGGATACCCAGAGCACTGACACTCAGGAGAGACAGAGAGCAGGATACCCAGAGCACTGACACTCAGGAGAGACGGAGAACAGGATACCCAGAGCACTGACACTCAGGAGAGACGGAGAACAGGATACCCAGAGCACTGACACGCCAGAGAGACGGAGAGCAGGATACCCAGAGAACTGACACTCAGGAGAGACAGAGAGCAGGATACCCAGAGCACTGACACTCAGCAGAGACAGAGAACAGGATACCCAGAGCACTGACACTCAGGAGAGCAGGATACCCAGAGCACTGACACTCAGGAGAGACAGAGAGCAGGATACCCAGAGCACTGACACTCAGGAGAGACAGAGAGCAGGATACCCAGAGCACTGACACTCAGGAGAGACAGAGAACAGGATACCCAGAGCACTGACACTCAGGAGAGACAGAGAACAGGATACCCAGAGCACTGACACTCAGGAGAGACAGAGAACAGGATACCCAGAGCACTGACACTCAGGAGAGCAGGATACCCAGAGCACTGACACTCAGGAGAGACGGAGAACAGGATACCCAGAGCACTGACACGCCGGAGAGACGGAGAGCAGGATACCCAGAGCACTGACACTCAGGAGAGACAGAGAACAGGATACCCAGAGCACTGACACTCAGGAGAGACGGAGAACAGGATACCCAGAGCACTGACACTCAGGAGAGACGGAGAACAGGATACCCAGAGGACTGACACTCAGGAGAGACGGAGAACAGGATACCCAGAGCACTGACACTCAGGAGAGACGGAGAGCAGGATACCCAGAGCACTGACACTCAGGAGAGACAGAGAACAGGATACCCAGAGCACTGACACTCAGGAGAGACAGAGAACAGGATACCCAGAGCACTGACACTCAGGAGAGCAGGATACCCAGAGCACTGACACTCAGGAGAGACAGAGAGCAGGATACCCAGAGCCCTGACACTCAGGAGAGACGGAGAGCAGTATACCCAGAGCACTGACACTCAGGAGAGACAGAGAGCAGGATACCCAGAGCACTGACACTCAGGAGAGACGGAGAGCAGTATACCCAGAGCCCTGACACTCAGGAGAGACAGAGAACAGGATACCCAGAGCACTGACACTCAGGAGAGACAGAGAACAGGATACCCAGAGCACTGACACTCAGGAGAGACAGAGAACAGGATACCCAGAGCACTGACACTCAGGAGAGCAGGATACCCAGAGCACTGACACTCAGGAGAGACAGAGAGCAGGATACCCAGAGCCCTGACACTCAGGAGAGACGGAGAGCAGTATACCCAGAGCACTGACACTCAGGAGAGACAGAGAGCAGGATACCCAGAGCACTGACACTCAGGAGAGACGGAGAGCAGTATACCCAGAGCCCTGACACTCAGGAGAGACAGAGAACAGGATACCCAGAGCACTGACACTCAGGAGAGACAGAGAACAGGATACCCAGAGCACTGACACTCAGGAGAGACAGAGAGCAGGATACCCAGAGCACTGACACTCAGGAGAGACAGAGAGCAGGATACCCAGAGCACTGACACTCAGGAGAGCAGGATACCCAGAGCCCTGACACTCAGGAGAGACGGAGAGCAGTATACCCAGAGCACTGACACTCAGGAGAGACAGAGAGCAGGATACCCAGAGCACTGACACTCAGGAGAGACATAGAGCAGGATACCCAGAGCACTGACACTCAGAAGAGACATAGAGCAGGATACCCAGAGCACTGACACTCAGAAGAGACAGAGAGCAGGATACCCAGAGCACTGACACTCAGGAGAGACAGAGAACAGGATACCCAGAGCACTGACACTCAGGAGAGACAGAGAACAGGATACCCAGAGCACTGACACTCAGGAGAGACGAAGAACAGAATACCCAGAGCACTGACACTCAGGAGAGACAGAGAACAGGATACCCAGAGCACTGACACTCAGGAGAGACAGAGAACAGGATACCCAGAGCACTGACACTCAGGAGAGACAGAGAACAGGATACCCAGAGCACTGACACTCAGGAGAGACAGAGAGCAGGATACCCAGAGCACTGACACTCAGGAGAGACGGAGAGCAGGATACCCAGAGCACTGACACTCAGGAGAGACAGAGAACAGGATACCCAGAGCACTGACACTCAGGAGAGACAGAGAGCAGGATACCCAGAGCACTGACACTCAGGAGAGACATAGAGCAGGATACCCAGAGCACTGACACTCAGAAGAGACATAGAGCAGGATACCCAGAGCACTGACACTCAGAAGAGACAGAGAGCAGGATACCCAGAGCACTGACACTCAGGAGAGACAGAGAACAGGATACCCAGAGCACTGACACTCAGGAGAGACAGAGAACAGGATACCCAGAGCACTGACACTCAGGAGAGACAGAGAACAGGATACCCAGAGCACTGACACTCAGGAGAGACAGAGAACAGGATACCCAGAGCACTGACACTCAGGAGAGACATAGAGCAGGATACCCAGAGCACTGACACTCAGAAGAGACGTAGAGCAGGATACCCAGAGCACTGACACTCAGGAGAGACGGAGAACAGAATACCCAGAGCACTGACACTCAGGAGAGACAGAGAACAGGATACCCAGAGCACTGACACTCAGGAGAGACAGAGAACAGGATACCCAGAGCACTGACACTCAGGAGAGACAGAGAACAGGATACCCAGAGCATTGACACTCAGGAGAGACGGAGAGCAGGATACCCAGAGCACTGACACTCAGGAGAGACAGAGAACAGGATACCCAGAGCACTGACACTCAGGAGAGACAGAGAACAGGATACCCAGAGCACTGACACTCAGGAGAGCAGGATACCCAGAGCACTGACACTCAGGAGAGACGAAGAACAGAATACCCAGAGCACTGACACTCAGGAGAGACAGAGAACAGGATACCCAGAGCACTGACACTCAGGAGAGACAGAGAACAGGATACCCAGAGCACTGACACTCAGGAGAGACAGAGAACAGGATACCCAGAGCACTGACACTCAGGAGAGACAGAGAGCAGGATACCCAGAGCACTGACACTCAGGAGAGACGGAGAGCAGGATACCCAGAGCACTGACACTCAGGAGAGACAGAGAACAGGATACCCAGAGCACTGACACTCAGGAGAGCAGGATACCCAGAGCACTGACACTCAGGAGAGACGGAGAACAGGATACCCAGAGCACTGACACTCAGGAGAGACGGAGAGCAGTATACCCAGAGCACTGACACTCAGGAGAGACAGAGAACAGGATACCCAGAGCACTGACACTCAGGAGAGACAGAGAACAGGATACCCAGAGCACTGACACTCAGGAGAGCAGGATACCCAGAGCACTGACACTCAGGAGAGACGGAGAACAGGATACCCAGAGCACTGACACTCAGGAGAGACGGAGAACAGGATACCCAGAGCACTGACACTCAGGAGAGACGGAGAACAGGATACCCAGAGCACTGACACTCAGGAGAGCAGGATACCCAGAGCACTGACACTCAGGAGAGACGGAGAACAGGATACCCAGAGCACTGACACTCAGGAGAGACGGAGAACAGGATACCCAGAGCACTGACACTCAGGAGAGCAGGATACCCAGAGCACTGACACTCAGGAGAGACAGAGAGCAGGATACCCAGAGCCCTGACACTCAGGAGAGACGGAGAGCAGTATACCCAGAGCACTGACACTCAGGAGAGACAGAGAACAGGATACCCAGAGCACTGACACTCAGGAGAGACAGAGAACAGGATACCCAGAGCACTGACACTCAGGAGAGCAGGATACCCAGAGCACTGACACTCAGGAGAGACGGAGAACAGGATACCCAGAGCACTGACACTCAGGAGAGACGGAGAACAGGATACCCAGAGCACTGACACTCAGGAGAGACGGAGAACAGGATACCCAGAGCACTGACACTCAGGAGAGCAGGATACCCAGAGCACTGACACTCAGGAGAGACGGAGAACAGGATACCCAGAGCACTGACACTCAGGAGAGACAGAGAACAGGATACCCAGAGCACTGACACTCAGGAGAGACAGAGAACAGGATACCCAGAGCACTGACACTCAGGAGAGCAGGATACCCAGAGCACTGACACTCAGGAGAGACGGAGAACAGGATACCCAGAGCACTGACACTCAGGAGAGACGGAGAACAGGATACCCAGAGGACTGACACTCAGGAGAGACGGAGAACAGGATACCCAGAGCACTGACACTCAGGAGAGACGGAGAGCAGGATACCCAGAGCACTGACACGCCGGAGAGACGGAGAGCAGGATACCCAGAGCACTGACACTCAGGAGAGACAGAGAGCAGGATACCCAGAGCACTGACACTCAGGAGAGCAGGATACCCAGAGCACTGACACTCAGGAGAGACAGAGAGCAGGATACCCAGAGCACTGACACTCAGGAGAGACAGAGAGCAGGATACCCAGAGCCCTGACACTCAGGAGAGACAGAGAACAGGATACCCAGAGCACTGACACTCAGGAGAGACAGAGAACAGGATACCCAGAGCACTGACACTCAGGAGAGACAGAGAACAGGATACCCAGAGCACTGACACTCAGGAGAGCAGGATACCCAGAGCACTGACACTCAGGAGAGACAGAGAGCAGGATACCCAGAGCCCTGACACTCAGGAGAGACGGAGAGCAGTATACCCAGAGCACTGACACTCAGGAGAGACAGAGAGCAGGATACCCAGAGCACTGACACTCAGGAGAGACAGAGAGCAGGATACCCAGAGCACTGACACTCAGGAGAGCAGGATACCCAGAGCACTGACACTCAGGAGAGACAGAGAGCAGGATACCCAGAGCCCTGACACTCAGGAGAGACGGAGAGCAGTATACCCAGAGCACTGACACTCAGGAGAGACAGAGAGCAGGATACCCAGAGCACTGACACTCAGGAGAGACATAGAGCAGGATACCCAGAGCACTGACACTCAGAAGAGACATAGAGCAGGATACCCAGAGCACTGACACTCAGAAGAGACAGAGAGCAGGATACCCAGAGCACTGACACTCAGGAGAGACAGAGAACAGGATACCCAGAGCACTGACACTCAGGAGAGACAGAGAACAGGATACCCAGAGCACTGACACTCAGGAGAGACAGAGAACAGGATACCCAGAGCACTGACACTCAGGAGAGACAGAGAACAGGATACCCAGTGCACTGACACTCAGGAGAGACATAGAGCAGGATACCCAGAGCACTGACACTCAGAAGAGACGTAGAGCAGGATACCCAGAGCACTGACACTCAGAAGAGACATAGAGCAGGATACCCAGAGCACTGACACCCAGGAGAGACAGAACAGGATACCCAGAGCACTGACACTCAGGAGAGACGGAGAACAGGATACCCAGAGTACTGACACTCAGGAGAGACAGAGAGCAGGATACCCAGAGCACTGACACTCAGGAGAGACAGAGAACAGGATACCCAGAGCACTGACACTCAGGAGAGACAGAGAACAAGATACCCAGAGCACTGACACTCAGGAGAGACAGAGAGCAGGATACCCAGAGCACTGACACTCAGGAGAGACAGAGAACAGGATACCCAGAGCACTGACACTCAGGAGAGACGGAGAACAGAATACCCAGAGCACTGACACTCAGGAGAGACAGAGAGCAGGATACCCAGAGCACTGACACTCAGGAGAGACAGAGAACAGGATACCCAGAGCACTGACACTCAGGAGAGACGGAGAGCAGGATACCCAGAGCACTGACACTCAGGAGAGACAGAGAACAGGATACCCAGAGCACTGACACTCAGGAGAGACAGAGAACAGGATACCCAGAGCACTGACACTCAGGAGAGCAGGATACCCAGAGCACTGACACTCAGGAGAGACGGAGAACAGGATACCCAGAGCACTGACACTCAGGAGAGACGGAGAGCAGGATACCCAGAGCACTGACACTCAGGAGAGACAGAGAACAGGATACCCAGAGCACTGACACTCAGGAGAGACAGAGAACAGGATACCCAGAGCACTGACACTCAGGAGAGACAGAGAGCAGGATACCCAGAGCACTGACACTCAGGAGAGACGGAGAACAGGATACCCAGAGCACTGACACGCCGGAGAGACGGAGAGCAGGATACCCAGAGCACTGACACTCAGGAGAGACGGAGAACAGGATACCCAGAGCACTGACACTCAGGAGAGACGGAGAACAGGATACCCAGAGCACTGACACGCCAGAGAGACGGAGAGCAGGATACCCAGAGAACTGACACTCAGGAGAGACAGAGAGCAGGATACCCAGAGCACTGACACTCAGCAGAGACAGAGAACAGGATACCCAGAGCACTGACACTCAGGAGAGCAGGATACCCAGAGCACTGACACTCAGGAGAGACAGAGAGCAGGATACCCAGAGCACTGACACTCAGGAGAGACAGAGAGCAGGATACCCAGAGCACTGACACTCAGGAGAGACAGAGAACAGGATACCCAGAGCACTGACACTCAGGAGAGACAGAGAACAAGATACCCAGAGCACTGACACTCAGGAGAGACAGAGAGCAGGATACCCAGAGCACTGACACTCAGGAGAGACGGAGAGCAGGATACCCAGAGCACTGACACTCAGGAGAGACAGAGAACAAGATACCCAGAGCACTGACACTCAGGAGAGACAGAGAACAGGATACCCAGAGCACTGACACTCAGGAGAGACAGAGAGCAGGATACCCAGAGCACTGACACTCAGGAGAGACGGAGAACAGGATACCCAGAGCACTGACACTCAGGAGAGACGGAGAACAGGATACCCAGAGCACTGACACGCCGGAGAGACGGAGAGCAGGATACCCAGAGCACTGACACTCAGGAGAGACGGAGAACAGGATACCCAGAGCACTGACACTCAGGAGAGACGGAGAACAGGATACCCAGAGCACTGACACGCCAGAGAGACGGAGAGCAGGATACCCAGAGAACTGACACTCAGGAGAGACAGAGAGCAGGATACCCAGAGCACTGACACTCAGCAGAGACAGAGAACAGGATACCCAGAGCACTGACACTCAGGAGAGCAGGATACCCAGAGCACTGACACTCAGGAGAGACAGAGAGCAGGATACCCAGAGCACTGACACTCAGGAGAGACCGAGAGCAGGATACCCAGAGCACTGACACTCAGGAGAGACAGAGAACAGGATACCCAGAGCACTGACACTCAGGAGAGACAGAGAACAGGATACCCAGAGCACTGACACTCAGGAGAGACAGAGAACAGGATACCCAGAGCACTGACACTCAGGAGAGCAGGATACCCAGAGCACTGACACTCAGGAGAGACGGAGAACAGGATACCCAGAGCACTGACACGCCGGAGAGACGGAGAGCAGGATACCCAGAGCACTGACACTCAGGAGAGACAGAGAACAGGATACCCAGAGCACTGACACTCAGGAGAGACAGAGAACAGGATACCCAGAGCACTGACACTCAGGAGAGACGGAGAACAGGATACCCAGAGCACTGACACTCAGGAGAGACAGAGAACAGGATACCCAGAGGACTGACACTCAGGAGAGACGGAGAACAGGATACCCAGAGCACTGACACTCAGGAGAGACGGAGAGCAGGATACCCAGAGCACTGACACTCAGGAGAGACAGAGAACAGGATACCCAGAGCACTGACACTCAGGAGAGACAGAGAACAGGATACCCAGAGCACTGACACTCAGGAGAGCAGGATACCCAGAGCACTGACACTCAGGAGAGACAGAGAGCAGGATACCCAGAGCCCTGACACTCAGGAGAGACGGAGAGCAGTATACCCAGAGCACTGACACTCAGGAGAGACAGAGAGCAGGATACCCAGAGCACTGACACTCAGGAGAGACGGAGAGCAGTATACCCAGAGCCCTGACACTCAGGAGAGACAGAGAACAGGATACCCAGAGCACTGACACTCAGGAGAGACAGAGAACAGGATACCCAGAGCACTGACACTCAGGAGAGACAGAGAACAGGATACCCAGAGCACTGACACTCAGGAGAGCAGGATACCCAGAGCACTGACACTCAGGAGAGACAGAGAGCAGGATACCCAGAGCCCTGACACTCAGGAGAGACGGAGAGCAGTATACCCAGAGCACTGACACTCAGGAGAGACAGAGAACAGGATACCCAGAGCACTGACACTCAGGAGAGACAGAGAGCAGGATACCCAGAGCACTGACACTCAGGAGAGACGGAGAGCAGGATACCCAGAGCACTGACACTCAGGAGAGACAGAGAACAGGATACCCAGAGCACTGACACTCAGGAGAGACAGAGAGCAGGATACCCAGAGCACTGACACTCAGGAGAGACATAGAGCAGGATACCCAGAGCACTGACACTCAGAAGAGACATAGAGCAGGATACCCAGAGCACTGACACTCAGAAGAGACAGAGAGCAGGATACCCAGAGCACTGACACTCAGGAGAGACAGAGAACAGGATACCCAGAGCACTGACACTCAGGAGAGACAGAGAACAGGATACCCAGAGCACTGACACTCAGGAGAGACAGAGAACAGGATACCCAGAGCACTGACACTCAGGAGAGACAGAGAACAGGATACCCAGAGCACTGACACTCAGGAGAGACATAGAGCAGGATACCCAGAGCACTGACACTCAGAAGAGACGTAGAGCAGGATACCCAGAGCACTGACACTCAGGAGAGACGGAGAACAGAATACCCAGAGCACTGACACTCAGGAGAGACAGAGAACAGGATACCCAGAGCACTGACACTCAGGAGAGACAGAGAACAGGATACCCAGAGCACTGACACTCAGGAGAGACAGAGAACAGGATACCCAGAGCATTGACACTCAGGAGAGACGGAGAGCAGGATACCCAGAGCACTGACACTCAGGAGAGACAGAGAACAGGATACCCAGAGCACTGACACTCAGGAGAGACAGAGAACAGGATACCCAGAGCACTGACACTCAGGAGAGCAGGATACCCAGAGCACTGACACTCAGGAGAGACGAAGAACAGAATACCCAGAGCACTGACACTCAGGAGAGACAGAGAACAGGATACCCAGAGCACTGACACTCAGGAGAGACAGAGAACAGGATACCCAGAGCACTGACACTCAGGAGAGACAGAGAACAGGATACCCAGAGCACTGACACTCAGGAGAGACAGAGAGCAGGATACCCAGAGCACTGACACTCAGGAGAGACGGAGAGCAGGATACCCAGAGCACTGACACTCAGGAGAGACAGAGAACAGGATACCCAGAGCACTGACACTCAGGAGAGCAGGATACCCAGAGCACTGACACTCAGGAGAGACGGAGAACAGGATACCCAGAGCACTGACACTCAGGAGAGACGGAGAGCAGTATACCCAGAGCACTGACACTCAGGAGAGACAGAGAACAGGATACCCAGAGCACTGACACTCAGGAGAGACAGAGAACAGGATACCCAGAGCACTGACACTCAGGAGAGCAGGATACCCAGAGCACTGACACTCAGGAGAGACGGAGAACAGGATACCCAGAGCACTGACACTCAGGAGAGACGGAGAACAGGATACCCAGAGCACTGACACTCAGGAGAGACGGAGAACAGGATACCCAGAGCACTGACACTCAGGAGAGCAGGATACCCAGAGCACTGACACTCAGGAGAGACGGAGAACAGGATACCCAGAGCACTGACACTCAGGAGAGACGGAGAACAGGATACCCAGAGCACTGACACTCAGGAGAGCAGGATACCCAGAGCACTGACACTCAGGAGAGACAGAGAGCAGGATACCCAGAGCCCTGACACTCAGGAGAGACGGAGAGCAGTATACCCAGAGCACTGACACTCAGGAGAGACAGAGAACAGGATACCCAGAGCACTGACACTCAGGAGAGACAGAGAACAGGATACCCAGAGCACTGACACTCAGGAGAGCAGGATACCCAGAGCACTGACACTCAGGAGAGACGGAGAACAGGATACCCAGAGCACTGACACTCAGGAGAGACGGAGAACAGGATACCCAGAGCACTGACACTCAGGAGAGACGGAGAACAGGATACCCAGAGCACTGACACTCAGGAGAGCAGGATACCCAGAGCACTGACACTCAGGAGAGACGGAGAACAGGATACCCAGAGCACTGACACTCAGGAGAGACAGAGAACAGGATACCCAGAGCACTGACACTCAGGAGAGACAGAGAACAGGATACCCAGAGCACTGACACTCAGGAGAGCAGGATACCCAGAGCACTGACACTCAGGAGAGACGGAGAACAGGATACCCAGAGCACTGACACTCAGGAGAGACGGAGAACAGGATACCCAGAGGACTGACACTCAGGAGAGACGGAGAACAGGATACCCAGAGCACTGACACTCAGGAGAGACGGAGAGCAGGATACCCAGAGCACTGACACGCCGGAGAGACGGAGAGCAGGATACCCAGAGCACTGACACTCAGGAGAGACAGAGAGCAGGATACCCAGAGCACTGACACTCAGGAGAGCAGGATACCCAGAGCACTGACACTCAGGAGAGACAGAGAGCAGGATACCCAGAGCACTGACACTCAGGAGAGACAGAGAGCAGGATACCCAGAGCCCTGACACTCAGGAGAGACAGAGAACAGGATACCCAGAGCACTGACACTCAGGAGAGACAGAGAACAGGATACCCAGAGCACTGACACTCAGGAGAGACAGAGAACAGGATACCCAGAGCACTGACACTCAGGAGAGCAGGATACCCAGAGCACTGACACTCAGGAGAGACAGAGAGCAGGATACCCAGAGCCCTGACACTCAGTAGAGACGGAGAGCAGTATACCCAGAGCACTGACACTCAGGAGAGACAGAGAGCAGGATACCCAGAGCACTGACACTCAGGAGAGACAGAGAGCAGGATACCCAGAGCACTGACACTCAGGAGAGCAGGATACCCAGAGCACTGACACTCAGGAGAGACAGAGAGCAGGATACCCAGAGCCCTGACACTCAGGAGAGACGGAGAGCAGTATACCCAGAGCACTGACACTCAGGAGAGACAGAGAGCAGGATACCCAGAGCACTGACACTCAGGAGAGACATAGAGCAGGATACCCAGAGCACTGACACTCAGAAGAGACATAGAGCAGGATACCCAGAGCACTGACACTCAGAAGAGACAGAGAGCAGGATACCCAGAGCACTGACACTCAGGAGAGACAGAGAACAGGATACCCAGAGCACTGACACTCAGGAGAGACAGAGAACAGGATACCCAGAGCACTGACACTCAGGAGAGACAGAGAACAGGATACCCAGAGCACTGACACTCAGGAGAGACAGAGAACAGGATACCCAGTGCACTGACACTCAGGAGAGACATAGAGCAGGATACCCAGAGCACTGACACTCAGAAGAGACGTAGAGCAGGATACCCAGAGCACTGACACTCAGAAGAGACATAGAGCAGGATACCCAGAGCACTGACACCCAGGAGAGACAGAACAGGATACCCAGAGCACTGACACTCAGGAGAGACGGAGAACAGGATACCCAGAGTACTGACACTCAGGAGAGACAGAGAGCAGGATACCCAGAGCACTGACACTCAGGAGAGACAGAGAACAGGATACCCAGAGCACTGACACTCAGGAGAGACAGAGAACAAGATACCCAGAGCACTGACACTCAGGAGAGACAGAGAGCAGGATACCCAGAGCACTGACACTCAGGAGAGACAGAGAACAGGATACCCAGAGCACTGACACTCAGGAGAGACGGAGAACAGAATACCCAGAGCACTGACACTCAGGAGAGACAGAGAGCAGGATACCCAGAGCACTGACACTCAGGAGAGACAGAGAACAGGATACCCAGAGCACTGACACTCAGGAGAGACGGAGAGCAGGATACCCAGAGCACTGACACTCAGGAGAGACAGAGAACAGGATACCCAGAGCACTGACACTCAGGAGAGACAGAGAACAGGATACCCAGAGCACTGACACTCAGGAGAGCAGGATACCCAGAGCACTGACACTCAGGAGAGACGGAGAACAGGATACCCAGAGCACTGACACTCAGGAGAGACGGAGAGCAGGATACCCAGAGCACTGACACTCAGGAGAGACAGAGAACAGGATACCCAGAGCACTGACACTCAGGAGAGACAGAGAACAGGATACCCAGAGCACTGACACTCAGGAGAGACAGAGAGCAGGATACCCAGAGCACTGACACTCAGGAGAGACGGAGAACAGGATACCCAGAGCACTGACACGCCGGAGAGACGGAGAGCAGGATACCCAGAGCACTGACACTCAGGAGAGACGGAGAACAGGATACCCAGAGCACTGACACTCAGGAGAGACGGAGAACAGGATACCCAGAGCACTGACACGCCAGAGAGACGGAGAGCAGGATACCCAGAGAACTGACACTCAGGAGAGACAGAGAGCAGGATACCCAGAGCACTGACACTCAGCAGAGACAGAGAACAGGATACCCAGAGCACTGACACTCAGGAGAGCAGGATACCCAGAGCACTGACACTCAGGAGAGACAGAGAGCAGGATACCCAGAGCACTGACACTCAGGAGAGACAGAGAGCAGGATACCCAGAGCACTGACACTCAGGAGAGACAGAGAACAGGATACCCAGAGCACTGACACTCAGGAGAGACAGAGAACAAGATACCCAGAGCACTGACACTCAGGAGAGACAGAGAGCAGGATACCCAGAGCACTGACACTCAGGAGAGACGGAGAGCAGGATACCCAGAGCACTGACACTCAGGAGAGACAGAGAACAAGATACCCAGAGCACTGACACTCAGGAGAGACAGAGAACAGGATACCCAGAGCACTGACACTCAGGAGAGACAGAGAGCAGGATACCCAGAGCACTGACACTCAGGAGAGACGGAGAACAGGATACCCAGAGCACTGACACTCAGGAGAGACGGAGAACAGGATACCCAGAGCACTGACACGCCGGAGAGACGGAGAGCAGGATACCCAGAGCACTGACACTCAGGAGAGACGGAGAACAGGATACCCAGAGCACTGACACTCAGGAGAGACGGAGAACAGGATACCCAGAGCACTGACACGCCAGAGAGACGGAGAGCAGGATACCCAGAGAACTGACACTCAGGAGAGACAGAGAGCAGGATACCCAGAGCACTGACACTCAGCAGAGACAGAGAACAGGATACCCAGAGCACTGACACTCAGGAGAGCAGGATACCCAGAGCACTGACACTCAGGAGAGACAGAGAGCAGGATACCCAGAGCACTGACACTCAGGAGAGACCGAGAGCAGGATACCCAGAGCACTGACACTCAGGAGAGACAGAGAACAGGATACCCAGAGCACTGACACTCAGGAGAGACAGAGAACAGGATACCCAGAGCACTGACACTCAGGAGAGACAGAGAACAGGATACCCAGAGCACTGACACTCAGGAGAGCAGGATACCCAGAGCACTGACACTCAGGAGAGACGGAGAACAGGATACCCAGAGCACTGACACGCCGGAGAGACGGAGAGCAGGATACCCAGAGCACTGACACTCAGGAGAGACAGAGAACAGGATACCCAGAGCACTGACACTCAGGAGAGACAGAGAACAGGATACCCAGAGCACTGACACTCAGGAGAGACGGAGAACAGGATACCCAGAGCACTGACACTCAGGAGAGACAGAGAACAGGATACCCAGAGGACTGACACTCAGGAGAGACGGAGAACAGGATACCCAGAGCACTGACACTCAGGAGAGACGGAGAGCAGGATACCCAGAGCACTGACACTCAGGAGAGACAGAGAACAGGATACCCAGAGCACTGACACTCAGGAGAGACAGAGAACAGGATACCCAGAGCACTGACACTCAGGAGAGCAGGATACCCAGAGCACTGACACTCAGGAGAGACAGAGAGCAGGATACCCAGAGCCCTGACACTCAGGAGAGACGGAGAGCAGTATACCCAGAGCACTGACACTCAGGAGAGACAGAGAGCAGGATACCCAGAGCACTGACACTCAGGAGAGACGGAGAGCAGTATACCCAGAGCCCTGACACTCAGGAGAGACAGAGAACAGGATACCCAGAGCACTGACACTCAGGAGAGACAGAGAACAGGATACCCAGAGCACTGACACTCAGGAGAGACAGAGAACAGGATACCCAGAGCACTGACACTCAGGAGAGCAGGATACCCAGAGCACTGACACTCAGGAGAGACAGAGAGCAGGATACCCAGAGCCCTGACACTCAGGAGAGACGGAGAGCAGTATACCCAGAGCACTGACACTCAGGAGAGACAGAGAGCAGGATACCCAGAGCACTGACACTCAGGAGAGACAGAGAGCAGGATACCCAGAGCACTGACACTCAGGAGAGCAGGATACCCAGAGCCCTGACACTCAGGAGAGACGGAGAGCAGTATACCCAGAGCACTGACACTCAGGAGAGACAGAGAGCAGGATACCCAGAGCACTGACACTCAGGAGAGACATAGAGCAGGATACCCAGAGCACTGACACTCAGAAGAGACATAGAGCAGGATACCCAGAGCACTGACACTCAGAAGAGACAGAGAGCAGGATACCCAGAGCACTGACACTCAGGAGAGACAGAGAACAGGATACCCAGAGCACTGACACTCAGGAGAGACAGAGAACAGGATACCCAGAGCACTGACACTCAGGAGAGACAGAGAACAGGATACCCAGAGCACTGACACTCAGGAGAGACAGAGAACAGGATACCCAGAGCACTGACACTCAGGAGAGACAGAGAACAGGATACCCAGAGCACTGACACTCAGGAGAGACATAGAGCAGGATACCCAGAGCACTGACACTCAGAAGAGACGTAGAGCAGGATACCCAGAGCACTGACACTCAGGAGAGACGGAGAACAGAATACCCAGAGCACTGACACTCAGGAGAGACAGAGAACAGGATACCCAGAGCACTGACACTCAGGAGAGACAGAGAACAGGATACCCAGAGCACTGACACTCAGGAGAGACAGAGAACAGGATACCCAGAGCACTGACACTCAGGAGAGACGGAGAGCAGGATACCCAGAGCACTGACACTCAGGAGAGACAGAGAACAGGATACCCAGAGCACTGACACTCAGGAGAGACAGAGAACAGGATACCCAGAGCACTGACACTCAGGAGAGCAGGATACCCAGAGCACTGACACTCAGGAGAGACGAAGAACAGAATACCCAGAGCACTGACACTCAGGAGAGACAGAGAACAGGATACCCAGAGCACTGACACTCAGGAGAGACAGAGAACAGGATACCCAGAGCACTGACACTCAGGAGAGACAGAGAACAGGATACCCAGAGCACTGACACTCAGCAGAGACAGAGAACAGGATACCCAGAGCACTGACACTCAGGAGAGCAGGATACCCAGAGCACTGACACTCAGGAGAGACAGAGAGCAGGATACCCAGAGCACTGACACTCAGGAGAGACAGAGAACAGGATACCCAGAGCACTGACACTCAGGAGAGACAGAGAGCAGGATACCCAGAGCACTGACACTCAGGAGAGACGGAGAGCAGGATACCCAGAGCACTGACACTCAGGAGAGACAGAGAACAGGATACCCAGAGCACTGACACTCAGGAGAGCAGGATACCCAGAGCACTGACACTCAGGAGAGACGGAGAACAGGATACCCAGAGCACTGACACTCAGGAGAGACGGAGAGCAGTATACCCAGAGCACTGACACTCAGGAGAGACAGAGAACAGGATACCCAGAGCACTGACACTCAGGAGAGACAGAGAACAGGATACCCAGAGCACTGACACTCAGGAGAGCAGGATACCCAGAGCACTGACACTCAGGAGAGACGGAGAACAGGATACCCAGAGCACTGACACTCAGGAGAGACGGAGAACAGGATACCCAGAGCACTGACACTCAGGAGAGACGGAGAACAGGATACCCAGAGCACTGACACTCAGGAGAGCAGGATACCCAGAGCACTGACACTCAGGAGAGACGGAGAACAGGATACCCAGAGCACTGACACTCAGGAGAGACGGAGAACAGGATACCCAGAGCACTGACACTCAGGAGAGCAGGATACCCAGAGCACTGACACTCAGGAGAGACAGAGAGCAGGATACCCAGAGCCCTGACACTCAGGAGAGACGGAGAGCAGTATACCCAGAGCACTGACACTCAGGAGAGACAGAGAACAGGATACCCAGAGCACTGACACTCAGGAGAGACAGAGAACAGGATACCCAGAGCACTGACACTCAGGAGAGCAGGATACCCAGAGCACTGACACTCAGGAGAGACGGAGAACAGGATACCCAGAGCACTGACACTCAGGAGAGACGGAGAACAGGATACCCAGAGCACTGACACTCAGGAGAGACGGAGAACAGGATACCCAGAGCACTGACACTCAGGAGAGCAGGATACCCAGAGCACTGACACTCAGGAGAGACGGAGAACAGGATACCCAGAGCACTGACACTCAGGAGAGACAGAGAACAGGATACCCAGAGCACTGACACTCAGGAGAGACAGAGAACAGGATACCCAGAGCACTGACACTCAGGAGAGCAGGATACCCAGAGCACTGACACTCAGGAGAGACGGAGAACAGGATACCCAGAGCACTGACACTCAGGAGAGACGGAGAACAGGATACCCAGAGGACTGACACTCAGGAGAGACGGAGAACAGGATACCCAGAGCACTGACACTCAGGAGAGACGGAGAGCAGGATACCCAGAGCACTGACACGCCGGAGAGACGGAGAGCAGGATACCCAGAGCACTGACACTCAGGAGAGACAGAGAGCAGGATACCCAGAGCACTGACACTCAGGAGAGAGCAGGATACCCAGAGCACTGACACTCAGGAGAGACAGAGAGCAGGATACCCAGAGCACTGACACTCAGGAGAGACAGAGAGCAGGATACCCAGAGCCCTGACACTCAGGAGAGACGGAGAGCAGTATACCCAGAGCACTGACACTCAGGAGAGACAGAGAACAGGATACCCAGAGCACTGACACTCAGGAGAGACAGAGAACAGGATACCCAGAGCACTGACACTCAGGAGAGACAGAGAACAGGATACCCAGAGCACTGACACTCAGGAGAGCAGGATACCCAGAGCACTGACACTCAGGAGAGACAGAGAGCAGGATACCCAGAGCCCTGACACTCAGGAGAGACGGAGAGCAGTATACCCAGAGCACTGACACTCAGGAGAGACAGAGAGCATGGATACCCAGAGCACTGACACTCAGGAGAGACAGAGAGCAGGATACCCAGAGCCACTGACACTCAGGAGAGCAGGATACCCAGAGCACTGACACTCAGGAGAGACAGAGAGCAGGATACCCAGAGCCCTGACACTCAGGAGAGACGGAGAGCAGTATACCCAGAGCACTGACACTCAGGAGAGACAGAGAGCAGGATACCCAGAGCACTGACACTCAGGAGAGACATAGAGCAGGATACCCAGAGCACTGACACTCAGAAGAGACATAGAGCAGGATACCCAGAGCACTGACACTCAGAAGAGACAGAGAGCAGGATACCCAGAGCACTGACACTCAGGAGAGACAGAGAACAGGATACCCAGAGCACTGACACTCAGGAGAGACAGAGAACAGGATACCCAGAGCACTGACACTCAGGAGAGACGAGAGCAGGATACCCAGAGCACTGACACTCAGGAGAGACAGAGAACAGGATACCCAGAGCACTGACACTCAGGAGAGACAGAGAACAGGATACCCAGAGCACTGACACTCAGGAGAGCAGGATACCCAGAGCACTGACACTCAGGAGAGACGAAGAACAGAATACCCAGAGCACTGACACTCAGGAGAGACAGAGAACAGGATACCCAGAGCACTGACACTCAGGAGAGACAGAGAACAGGATACCCAGAGCACTGACACTCAGGAGAGACAGAGAACAGGATACCCAGAGCACTGACACTCAGCAGAGACAGAGAACAGGATACCCAGAGCACTGACACTCAGGAGAGCAGGATACCCAGAGCACTGACACTCAGGAGAGACAGAGAGCAGGATACCCAGAGCACTGACACTCAGGAGAGACAGAGAACAGGATACCCAGAGCACTGACACTCAGGAGAGACAGAGAGCAGGATACCCAGAGCACTGACACTCAGGAGAGACGGAGAGCAGGATACCCAGAGCACTGACACTCAGGAGAGACAGAGAACAGGATACCCAGAGCACTGACACTCAGGAGAGCAGGATACCCAGAGCACTGACACTCAGGAGAGACGGAGAACAGGATACCCAGAGCACTGACACTCAGGAGAGACGGAGAGCAGTATACCCAGAGCACTGACACTCAGGAGAGACAGAGAACAGGATACCCAGAGCACTGACACTCAGGAGAGACAGAGAACAGGATACCCAGAGCACTGACACTCAGGAGAGCAGGATACCCAGAGCACTGACACTCAGGAGAGACGGAGAACAGGATACCCAGAGCACTGACACTCAGGAGAGACGGAGAACAGGATACCCAGAGCACTGACACTCAGGAGAGACGGAGAACAGGATACCCAGAGCACTGACACTCAGGAGAGCAGGATACCCAGAGCACTGACACTCAGGAGAGACGGAGAACAGGATACCCAGAGCACTGACACTCAGGAGAGACGGAGAACAGGATACCCAGAGCACTGACACTCAGGAGAGCAGGATACCCAGAGCACTGACACTCAGGAGAGACAGAGAGCAGGATACCCAGAGCCCTGACACTCAGGAGAGACGGAGAGCAGTATACCCAGAGCACTGACACTCAGGAGAGACAGAGAACAGGATACCCAGAGCACTGACACTCAGGAGAGACAGAGAACAGGATACCCAGAGCACTGACACTCAGGAGAGCAGGATACCCAGAGCACTGACACTCAGGAGAGACGGAGAACAGGATACCCAGAGCACTGACACTCAGGAGAGACGGAGAACAGGATACCCAGAGCACTGACACTCAGGAGAGACGGAGAACAGGATACCCAGAGCACTGACACTCAGGAGAGCAGGATACCCAGAGCACTGACACTCAGGAGAGAGGGAGAACAGGATACCCAGAGCACTGACACTCAGGAGAGACAGAGAACAGGATACCCAGAGCACTGACACTCAGGAGAGACAGAGAACAGGATACCCAGAGCACTGACACTCAGGAGAGCAGGATACCCAGAGCACTGACACTCAGGAGAGACGGAGAACAGGATACCCAGAGCACTGACACTCAGGAGAGACGGAGAACAGGATACCCAGAGGACTGACACTCAGGAGAGACGGAGAACAGGATACCCAGAGCACTGACACTCAGGAGAGACGGAGAGCAGGATACCCAGAGCACTGACACGCCGGAGAGACGGAGAGCAGGATACCCAGAGCACTGACACTCAGGAGAGACAGAGAGCAGGATACCCAGAGCACTGACACTCAGGAGAGCAGGATACCCAGAGCACTGACACTCAGGAGAGACAGAGAGCAGGATACCCAGAGCACTGACACTCAGGAGAGACAGAGAGCAGGATACCCAGAGCCCTGACACTCAGGAGAGACGGAGAGCAGTATACCCAGAGCCCTGACACTCAGGAGAGACAGAGAACAGGATACCCAGAGCACTGACACTCAGGAGAGACAGAGAACAGGATACCCAGAGCACTGACACTCAGGAGAGACAGAGAACAGGATACCCAGAGCACTGACACTCAGGAGAGCAGGATACCCAGAGCACTGACACTCAGGAGAGACAGAGAGCAGGATACCCAGAGCCCTGACACTCAGGAGAGACGGAGAGCAGTATACCCAGAGCACTGACACTCAGGAGAGACAGAGAGCAGGATACCCAGAGCACTGACACTCAGGAGAGACAGAGAGCAGGATACCCAGAGCACTGACACTCAGGAGAGCAGGATACCCAGAGCACTGACACTCAGGAGAGACAGAGAGCAGGATACCCAGAGCACTGACACTCAGGAGAG
Source organism: Lithobates septentrionalis (assembly GCA_037952835.1). Lineage (NCBI taxonomy): Eukaryota > Metazoa > Chordata > Amphibia > Anura > Ranidae > Lithobates > Lithobates septentrionalis. Next base: position 7,256 of record JBBDGP010005754.1, on the reverse strand, counting down.
ACAGAGAGCAGGATACCCAGAGCACTGACACTCAGGAGAGACGGAGAGCAGTATACCCAGAGCACTGACACTCAGGAGAGACAGAGAGCAGGATACCCAGAGCACTGACACTCAGGAGAGACATAGAGCAGGATACCCAGAGCACTGACACTCAGAAGAGACATAGAGCAGGATACCCAGAGCACTGACACTCAGAAGAGACAGAGAGCAGGATACCCAGAGCACTGACACTCAGGAGAGACGGAGAACAGGATACCCAGAGCACTGACACGCCGGAGAGACGGAGAGCAGGATACCCAGAGCACTGACACTCAGGAGAGACGGAGAACAGGATACCCAGAGCACTGACACTCAGGAGAGACGGAGAACAGGATACCCAGAGCACTGACACGCCAGAGAGACGGAGAGCAGGATACCCAGAGAACTGACACTCAGGAGAGACAGAGAGCAGGATACCCAGAGCACTGACACTCAGCAGAGACAGAGAACAGGATACCCAGAGCACTGACACTCAGGAGAGCAGGATACCCAGAGCACTGACACTCAGGAGAGACAGAGAGCAGGATACCCAGAGCACTGACACTCAGGAGAGACAGAGAGCAGGATACCCAGAGCACTGACACTCAGGAGAGACAGAGAACAGGATACCCAGAGCACTGACACTCAGGAGAGACAGAGAACAAGATACCCAGAGCACTGACACTCAGGAGAGACAGAGAGCAGGATACCCAGAGCACTGACACTCAGGAGAGACGGAGAGCAGGATACCCAGAGCACTGACACTCAGGAGAGACAGAGAACAAGATACCCAGAGCACTGACACTCAGGAGAGACAGAGAACAGGATACCCAGAGCACTGACACTCAGGAGAGACAGAGAGCAGAATACCCAGAGCACTGACACTCAGGAGAGACGGAGAACAGGATACCCAGAGCACTGACACTCAGGAGAGACGGAGAACAGGATACCCAGAGCACTGACACGCCGGAGAGACGGAGAGCAGGATACCCAGAGCACTGACACTCAGGAGAGACGGAGAACAGGATACCCAGAGCACTGACACTCAGGAGAGACGGAGAACAGGATACCCAGAGCACTGACACGCCAGAGAGACGGAGAGCAGGATACCCAGAGAACTGACACTCAGGAGAGACAGAGAGCAGGATACCCAGAGCACTGACACTCAGCAGAGACAGAGAACAGGATACCCAGAGCACTGACACTCAGGAGAGCAGGATACCCAGAGCACTGACACTCAGGAGAGACAGAGAGCAGGATACCCAGAGCACTGACACTCAGGAGAGACCGAGAGCAGGATACCCAGAGCACTGACACTCAGGAGAGACAGAGAACAGGATACCCAGAGCACTGACACTCAGGAGAGACAGAGAACAGGATACCCAGAGCACTGACACTCAGGAGAGACAGAGAACAGGATACCCAGAGCACTGACACTCAGGAGAGCAGGATACCCAGAGCACTGACACTCAGGAGAGACGGAGAACAGGATACCCAGAGCACTGACACGCCGGAGAGACGGAGAGCAGGATACCCAGAGCACTGACACTCAGGAGAGACAGAGAACAGGATACCCAGAGCACTGACACTCAGGAGAGACAGAGAACAGGATACCCAGAGCACTGACACTCAGGAGAGACGGAGAACAGGATACCCAGAGCACTGACACTCAGGAGAGACAGAGAACAGGATACCCAGAGGACTGACACTCAGGAGAGACGGAGAACAGGATACCCAGAGCACTGACACTCAGGAGAGACGGAGAGCAGGATACCCAGAGCACTGACACTCAGGAGAGACAGAGAACAGGATACCCAGAGCACTGACACTCAGGAGAGACAGAGAACAGGATACCCAGAGCACTGACACTCAGGAGAGCAGGATACCCAGAGCACTGACACTCAGGAGAGACAGAGAGCAGGATACCCAGAGCCCTGACACTCAGGAGAGACGGAGAGCAGTATACCCAGAGCACTGACACTCAGGAGAGACAGAGAGCAGGATACCCAGAGCACTGACACTCAGGAGAGACGGAGAGCAGTATACCCAGAGCACTGACACTCAGGAGAGACAGAGAACAGGATACCCAGAGCACTGACACTCAGGAGAGACAGAGAACAGGATACCCAGAGCACTGACACTCAGGAGAGACAGAGAACAGGATACCCAGAGCACTGACACTCAGGAGAGCAGGATACCCAGAGCACTGACACTCAGGAGAGACAGAGAGCAGGATACCCAGAGCCCTGACACTCAGGAGAGACGGAGAGCAGTATACCCAGAGCACTGACACTCAGGAGAGACAGAGAGCAGGATACCCAGAGCACTGACACTCAGGAGAGACAGAGAGCAGGATACCCAGAGCACTGACACTCAGGAGAGACAGAGAACAGGATACCCAGAGCCCTGACACTCAGGAGAGACAGAGAGCAGTATACCCAGAGCACTGACACTCAGGAGAGACAGAGAGCAGGATACCCAGAGCACTGACACTCAGGAGAGACATAGAGCAGGATACCCAGAGCACTGACACTCAGAAGAGACATAGAGCAGGATACCCAGAGCACTGACACTCAGAAGAGACAGAGAGCAGGATACCCAGAGCACTGACACTCAGGAGAGACAGAGAACAGGATACCCAGAGCACTGACACTCAGGAGAGACAGAGAACAGGATACCCAGAGCACTGACACTCAGGAGAGACAGAGAACAGGATACCCAGAGCACTGACACTCAGGAGAGACAGAGAACAGGATACCCAGAGCACTGACACTCAGGAGAGACATAGAGCAGGATACCCAGAGCACTGACACTCAGAAGAGACGTAGAGCAGGATACCCAGAGCACTGACACTCAGGAGAGACGGAGAACAGAATACCCAGAGCACTGACACTCAGGAGAGACAGAGAACAGGATACCCAGAGCACTGACACTCAGGAGAGACAGAGAACAGGATACCCAGAGCACTGACACTCAGGAGAGACAGAGAACAGGATACCCAGAGCACTGACACTCAGGAGAGACGGAGAGCAGGATACCCAGAGCACTGACACTCAGGAGAGACAGAGAACAGGATACCCAGAGCACTGACACTCAGGAGAGACAGAGAACAGGATACCTGACACTCAGGAGAGCAGGATACCCAGAGCACTGACACTCAGGAGAGACGAAGAACAGAATACCCAGAGCACTGACACTCAGGAGAGACAGAGAACAGGATACCCAGAGCACTGACACTCAGGAGAGACAGAGAACAGGATACCCAGAGCACTGACACTCAGGAGAGACAGAGAACAGGATACCCAGAGCACTGACACTCAGCAGAGACAGAGAACAGGATACCCAGAGCACTGACACTCAGGAGAGCAGGATACCCAGAGCACTGACACTCAGGAGAGACAGAGAGCAGGATACCCAGAGCACTGACACTCAGGAGAGACAGAGAACAGGATACCCAGAGCACTGACACTCAGGAGAGACAGAGAGCAGGATACCCAGAGCACTGACACTCAGGAGAGACGGAGAGCAGGATACCCAGAGCACTGACACTCAGGAGAGACAGAGAACAGGATACCCAGAGCACTGACACTCAGGAGAGCAGGATACCCAGAGCACTGACACTCAGGAGAGACGGAGAACAGGATACCCAGAGCACTGACACTCAGGAGAGACGGAGAGCAGTATACCCAGAGCACTGACACTCAGGAGAGACAGAGAACAGGATACCCAGAGCACTGACACTCAGGAGAGACAGAGAACAGGATACCCAGAGCACTGACACTCAGGAGAGCAGGATACCCAGAGCACTGACACTCAGGAGAGACGGAGAACAGGATACCCAGAGCACTGACACTCAGGAGAGACGGAGAACAGGATACCCAGAGCACTGACACTCAGGAGAGACGGAGAACAGGATACCCAGAGCACTGACACTCAGGAGAGCAGGATACCCAGAGCACTGACACTCAGGAGAGACGGAGAACAGGATACCCAGAGCACTGACACTCAGGAGAGACGGAGAACAGGATACCCAGAGCACTGACACTCAGGAGAGCAGGATACCCAGAGCACTGACACTCAGGAGAGACAGAGAGCAGGATACCCAGAGCCCTGACACTCAGGAGAGACGGAGAACAGGATACCCAGAGCACTGACACTCAGGAGAGACGGAGAACAGGATACCCAGAGCACTGACACTCAGGAGAGACGGAGAACAGGATACCCAGAGCACTGACACTCAGGAGAGCAGGATACCCAGAGCACTGACACTCAGGAGAGACGGAGAACAGGATACCCAGAGCACTGACACTCAGGAGAGACAGAGAACAGGATACCCAGAGCACTGACACTCAGGAGAGACAGAGAACAGGATACCCAGAGCACTGACACTCAGGAGAGCAGGATACCCAGAGCACTGACACTCAGGAGAGACGGAGAACAGGATACCCAGAGCACTGACACTCAGGAGAGACGGAGAACAGGATACCCAGAGGACTGACACTCAGGAGAGACGGAGAACAGGATACCCAGAGCACTGACACTCAGGAGAGACGGAGAGCAGGATACCCAGAGCACTGACACGCCGGAGAGACGGAGAGCAGGATACCCAGAGCACTGACACTCAGGAGAGACAGAGAGCAGGATACCCAGAGCACTGACACTCAGGAGAGCAGGATACCCAGAGCACTGACACTCAGGAGAGACAGAGAGCAGGATACCCAGAGCACTGACACTCAGGAGAGACAGAGAGCAGGATACCCAGAGCCCTGACACTCAGGAGAGACGGAGAGCAGTATACCCAGAGCCCTGACACTCAGGAGAGACAGAGAACAGGATACCCAGAGCACTGACACTCAGGAGAGACAGAGAACAGGATACCCAGAGCACTGACACTCAGGAGAGACAGAGAGCAGGATACCCAGAGCACTGACACTCAGGAGAGCAGGATACCCAGAGCACTGACACTCAGGAGAGACAGAGAGCAGGATACCCAGAGCCCTGACACTCAGGAGAGACGGAGAGCAGTATACCCAGAGCACTGACACTCAGGAGAGACAGAGAGCAGGATACCCAGAGCACTGACACTCAGGAGAGACATAGAGCAGGATACCCAGAGCACTGACACTCAGAAGAGACATAGAGCAGGATACCCAGAGCACTGACACTCAGAAGAGACAGAGAGCAGGATACCCAGAGCACTGACACTCAGGAGAGACAGAGAACAGGATACCCAGAGCACTGACACTCAGGAGAGACAGAGAACAGGATACCCAGAGCACTGACACTCAGGAGAGACAGAGAACAGGATACCCAGAGCACTGACACTCAGGAGAGACAGAGAACAGGATACCCAGAGCACTGACACTCAGGAGAGACATAGAGCAGGATACCCAGAGCACTGACACTCAGAAGAGACGTAGAGCAGGATACCCAGAGCACTGACACTCAGAAGAGACATAGAGCAGGATACCCAGAGCACTGACACTCAGGAGAGACAGAGAACAGGATACCCAGAGCACTGACACTCAGGAGAGACGGAGAACAGGATACCCAGAGTACTGACACTCAGGAGAGACAGAGAGCAGGATACCCAGAGCACTGACACTCAGGAGAGACAGAGAACAGGATACCCAGAGCACTGACACTCAGGAGAGACAGAGAACAAGATACCCAGAGCACTGACACTCAGGAGAGACAGAGAGCAGGATACCCAGAGCACTGACACTCAGGAGAGACAGAGAACAGGATACCCAGAGCACTGACACTCAGGAGAGACGGAGAACAGAATACCCAGAGCACTGACACTCAGGAGAGACAGAGAGCAGGATACCCAGAGCACTGACACTCAGGAGAGACAGAGAGCAGGATACCCAGAGCACTGACACTCAGGAGAGACGGAGAGCAGGATACCCAGAGCACTGACACTCAGGAGAGACAGAGAACAGGATACCCAGAGCACTGACACTCAGGAGAGACAGAGAACAGGATACCCAGAGCACTGACACTCAGGAGAGACAGAGAACAGGATACCCAGAGCACTGACACTCAGGAGAGACAGAGAACAGGATACCCAGAGCACTGACACTCAGGAGAGACGGAGAGCAGGATACCCAGAGCACTGACACTCAGGAGAGACGGAGAGCAGGATACCCAGAGCACTGACACTCAGGAGAGACGGAGAGCAGGATACCCAGAGCACTGACACTCAGGAGAGACAGAGAACAGGATACCCAGAGCACTGACACTCAGGAGAGCAGGATACCCAGAGCACTGACACTCAGGAGAACAGGATACCCAGAGCACTGACACTCAGGAGAGACGGAGAACAGGATACCCAGAGCACTGACACTCAGGAGAACAGGATACCCAGAGCACTGACACTCAGGAGAGACAGAGAACAGGATACCCAGAGCACTGACACTCAGGAGAGACAGAGAACAGGATACCCAGAGCACTGACACTCAGGAGAGACAGAGAACAGGATACCCAGAGCACTGACACTCAGGAGAGACAGAGAACAGGATACCCAGAGCACTGACACTCAGGAGAGACAGAGAACAGGATACCCAGAGCACTGACACTCAGGAGAGACAGAGAACAGGATACCCAGAGCACTGACACTCAGGAGAGACATAGAGCAGGATACCCAGAGCACTGACACTCAGAAGAGACAGTAGAGCAGGATACCCAGAGCACTGACACTCAGGAGAGACGGAGAACAGGATACCCAGAGCACTGACACTCAGGAGAGACAGAGAACAGGATACCCAGAGCACTGACACTCAGGAGAGACAGAGAACAGGATACCCAGAGCACTGACACTCAGGAGAGACGGAGAGCAGGATACCCAGAGCACTGACACTCAGGAGAGACAGAGAACAGGATACCCAGAGCACTGACACTCAGGAGAGACAGAGAACAGGATACCCAGAGCACTGACACTCAGGAGAGCAGGATACCCAGAGCACTGACACTCAGGAGAGACGAAGAACAGAATACCCAGAGCACTGACACTCAGGAGAGACAGAGAACAGGATACCCAGAGCACTGACACTCAGGAGAGACAGAGAACAGGATACCCAGAGCACTGACACTCAGGAGAGACAGAGAACAGGATACCCAGAGCACTGACACTCAGCAGAGACAGAGAACAGGATACCCAGAGCACTGACACTCAGGAGAGCAGGATACCCAGAGCACTGACACTCAGGAGAGACAGAGAGCAGGAGAGAGCAGGA
>JBBDGP010005753.1:40000-62491 GCA_037952835.1 Lithobates septentrionalis | reverse complement strand
CGTACAAAAAGGAGGAGAGTCGCGAGCGCACCGTACAAAAAGAGAGAGCGCGAGCGCACGAGGGACCGACAAAAAGGAGGAGAGTCGCGGAGCGCACCGTACAAAAAGGAGGAGAGTCGCGAGCGCACCGTACAAAAAGGAAGGAGAGTCGCGGACGCACCGTACAAAAAGGAGGAGAGTCGCGGAGCGCACGTACAAAAAGGAGGAGAGTCGGCGGAGCGCACCGTACAAAAAGGAGAGAGGCGGAGCGCACCGTACAAAAGGAGGAGAGTCGCGGAGCGCACCGTACAAAAAGGAGGAGAGTCGCGGAGCGCACCGTACAAAAAGAGGAGAGTCGCGGAGCGCACCGTACAAAAGGAGGAAGAGTCGCGGAGCGCACCGTACAAAAGGAGGAGAGTCGCGGAGCGCACCGTACAAAAAGGAGGAGAGTCGCGGAGCGCACCGTACAAAAAGGAGGAGAGTCGCGGAGCGCACCGTACAAAAAGGAGGAGAGTCGCGGAGCGCACCGTACAAAAAGGAGGAGAGTCGCGGAGCGCACCGTACAAAAAGGAGGAGAGTCGCGGAGCGCACCGTACAAAAAGGAGGAGAGTCGCGGAGCGCACCGTACAAAAAGGAGGAGAGTCGCGGAGCGCACCGTACAAAAAGGAGGAGAGTCGCGGAGCGCACCGTACAAAAAGGAGGAGAGTCGCGGAGCGCACCGTACAAAAAGGAGGAGAGTCGCGGAGCGCACCGTACAAAAAGGAGGAGAGTCGCGGAGCGCACCGTACAAAAGGAGGAGAGTCGCGGAGCGCACCGTACAAAAAGGAGGAGAGTCGCGGAGCGCACCGTACAAAAAGGAGGAGAGTCGCGGAGCGCACCGTACAAAAGGAGGAGAGTCGCGGAGCGCACCGTACAAAGAGGAGGAGAGTCGCGGAGCGCACCGTACAAAGAGGAGGAGAGTCGCGGAGCGCACCGTACAAAAGGAGGAGAGTCGCGGAGCGCACCGTACAAAAGAGAGGAGAGTCGCGGAGCGCACCGTACAAAAAGGAGGAGAGTCGCGGAGCGCACCGTACAAAGAGGAGGAGAGTCGCGGAGCGCACCGTACAAGAGGAGGAGAGTCGCGGAGCGCACCGTACAAAGAGGAGGAGAGTCGCGGAGCGCACCGTACAAGAGGAGGAGAGTCGCGGAGCGCACCGTACAAGAGGAGGAGAGTCGCGGAGCGCACCGTACAAGAGGAGGAGAGTCGCGGAGCGCACCGTACAAGAGGAGGAGAGTCGCGGAGCGCACCGTACAAGAGGAGGAGAGTCGCGGAGCGCACCGTACAAGAGGAGGAGAGTCGCGGAGCGCACCGTACAAAGAGGAGGAGAGTCGCGAGCGCACCGTACAAGAGGAGGAGAGTCGCGGAGCGCACCGTACAAGAGGAGGAGAGTCGCGGAGCGCACCGTACAAGAGGAGGAGAGTCGCGGAGCGCACCGTACAAGAGGAGGAGAGTCGCGGAGCGCACCGTACAAGAGGAGGAGAGTCGCGGAGCGCACCGTACAAGAGGAGGAGAGTCGCGGAGCGCACCGTACAAGAGGAGGAGAGTCGCGGAGCGCACCGTACAAGAGGAGGAGAGTCGCGGAGCGCACCGTACAAGAGGAGGAGAGTCGCGGAGCGCACCGTACAAGAGGAGGAGAGTCGCGGAGCGCACCGTACAAGAGGAGGAGAGTCGCGGAGCGCACCGTACAAGAGGAGGAGAGTCGCGGAGCGCACCGTACAAGAGGAGGAGAGTCGCGGAGCGCACCGTACAAGAGGAGGAGAGTCGCGGAGCGCACCGTACAAGAGGAGGAGAGTCGCGGAGCGCACCGTACAAGAGGAGGAGAGTCGCGGAGCGCACCGTACAAGAGGAGGAGAGTCGCGGAGCGCACCGTACAAGAGGAGGAGAGTCGCGGAGCGCACCGTACAAGAGGAGGAGAGTCGCGGAGCGCACCGTACAAGAGGAGGAGAGTCGCGGAGCGCACCGTACAAGAGGAGGAGAGTCGCGGAGCGCACCGTACAAGAGGAGGAGAGTCGCGGAGCGCACCGTACAAGAGGAGGAGAGTCGCGGAGCGCACCGTACAAGAGGAGGAGAGTCGCGGAGCGCACCGTACAAGAGGAGGAGAGTCGCGGAGCGCACCGTACAAGAGGAGGAGAGTCGCGGAGCGCACCGTACAAGAGGAGGAGAGTCGCGGAGCGCACCGTACAAGAGGAGGAGAGTCGCGGAGCGCACCGTACAAGAGGAGGAGAGTCGCGGAGCGCACCGTACAAGAGGAGGAGAGTCGCGGAGCGCACCGTACAAGAGGAGGAGAGTCGCGGAGCGCACCGTACAAGAGGAGGAGAGTCGCGGAGCGCACCGTACAAGAGGAGGAGAGTCGCGGAGCGCACCGTACAAGAGGAGGAGAGTCGCGGAGCGCACCGTACAAGAGGAGGAGAGTCGCGGAGCGCACCGTACAAGAGGAGGAGAGTCGCGGAGCGCACCGTACAAGAGGAGGAGAGTCGCGGAGCGCACCGTACAAGAGGAGGAGAGTCGCGGAGCGCACCGTACAAGAGGAGGAGAGTCGCGGAGCGCACCGTACAAGAGGAGGAGAGTCGCGGAGCGCACCGTACAAGAGGAGGAGAGTCGCGGAGCGCACCGTACAAGAGGAGGAGAGTCGCGGAGCGCACCGTACAAGAGGAGGAGAGTCGCGGAGCGCACCGTACAAGAGGAGGAGAGTCGCGGAGCGCACCGTACAAGAGGAGGAGAGTCGCGGAGCGCACCGTACAAGAGGAGGAGAGTCGCGGAGCGCACCGTACAAGAGGAGGAGAGTCGCGGAGCGCACCGTACAAGAGGAGGAGAGTCGCGGAGCGCACCGTACAAGAGGAGGAGAGTCGCGGAGCGCACCGTACAAGAGGAGGAGAGTCGCGGAGCGCACCGTACAAGAGGAGGAGAGTCGCGGAGCGCACCGTACAAGAGGAGGAGAGTCGCGGAGCGCACCGTACAAGAGGAGGAGAGTCGCGGAGCGCACCGTACAAGAGGAGGAGAGTCGCGGAGCGCACCGTACAAGAGGAGGAGAGTCGCGGAGCGCACCGTACAAGAGGAGGAGAGTCGCGGAGCGCACCGTACAAGAGGAGGAGAGTCGCGGAGCGCACCGTACAAGAGGAGGAGAGTCGCGGAGCGCACCGTACAAGAGGAGGAGAGTCGCGGAGCGCACCGTACAAGAGGAGGAGAGTCGCGGAGCGCACCGTACAAGAGGAGGAGAGTCGCGGAGCGCACCGTACAAGAGGAGGAGAGTCGCGGAGCGCACCGTACAAGAGGAGGAGAGTCGCGGAGCGCACCGTACAAGAGGAGGAGAGTCGCGGAGCGCACCGTACAAGAGGAGGAGAGTCGCGGAGCGCACCGTACAAGAGGAGGAGAGTCGCGGAGCGCACCGTACAAGAGGAGGAGAGTCGCGGAGCGCACCGTACAAGAGGAGGAGGAGTCGCGGAGCGCACCGTACAAGAGGAGGAGAGTCGCGGAGCGCACCGTACAAGAGGAGGAGAGTCGCGGAGCGCACCGTACAAGAGGAGGAGAGTCGCGGAGCGCACCGTACAAGAGGAGGAGAGTCGCGGAGCGCACCGTACAAGAGGAGGAGAGTCGCGGAGCGCACCGTACAAGAGGAGGAGAGTCGCGGAGCGCACCGTACAAGAGGAGGAGAGTCGCGGAGCGCACCGTACAAGAGGAGGAGAGTCGCGGAGCGCACCGTACAAGAGGAGGAGAGTCGCGGAGCGCACCGTACAAGAGGAGGAGAGTCGCGGAGCGCACCGTACAAGAGGAGGAGAGTCGCGGAGCGCACCGTACAAGAGGAGGAGAGTCGCGGAGCGCACCGTACAAGAGGAGGAGAGTCGCGGAGCGCACCGTACAAGAGGAGGAGAGTCGCGGAGCGCACCGTACAAGAGGAGGAGAGTCGCGGAGCGCACCGTACAAGAGGAGGAGAGTCGCGGAGCGCACCGTACAAGAGGAGGAGAGTCGCGGAGCGCACCGTACAAGAGGAGGAGAGTCGCGGAGCGCACCGTACAAGAGGAGGAGAGTCGCGGAGCGCACCGTACAAGAGGAGGAGAGTCGCGGAGCGCACCGTACAAGAGGAGGAGAGTCGCGGAGCGCACCGTACAAGAGGAGGAGAGTCGCGGAGCGCACCGTACAAGAGGAGGAGAGTCGCGGAGCGCACCGTACAAGAGGAGGAGAGTCGCGGAGCGCACCGTACAAGAGGAGGAGAGTCGCGGAGCGCACCGTACAAGAGGAGGAGAGTCGCGGAGCGCACCGTACAAGAGGAGGAGAGTCGCGGAGCGCACCGTACAAGAGGAGGAGAGTCGCGGAGCGCACCGTACAAGAGGAGGAGAGTCGCGGAGCGCACCGTACAAGAGGAGGAGAGTCGCGGAGCGCACCGTACAAGAGGAGGAGAGTCGCGGAGCGCACCGTACAAGAGGAGGAGAGTCGCGGAGCGCACCGTACAAGAGGAGGAGAGTCGCGGAGCGCACCGTACAAGAGGAGGAGAGTCGCGGAGCGCACCGTACAAGAGGAGGAGAGTCGCGGAGCGCACCGTACAAGAGGAGGAGAGTCGCGGAGCGCACCGTACAAGAGGAGGAGAGTCGCGGAGCGCACCGTACAAGAGGAGGAGAGTCGCGGAGCGCACCGTACAAGAGGAGGAGAGTCGCGGAGCGCACCGTACAAGAGGAGGAGAGTCGCGGAGCGCACCGTACAAGAGGAGGAGAGTCGCGGAGCGCACCGTACAAGAGGAGGAGAGTCGCGGAGCGCACCGTACAAGAGGAGGAGAGTCGCGGAGCGCACCGTACAAGAGGAGGAGAGTCGCGGAGCGCACCGTACAAGAGGAGGAGAGTCGCGGAGCGCACCGTACAAGAGGAGGAGAGTCGCGGAGCGCACCGTACAAGAGGAGGAGAGTCGCGGAGCGCACCGTACAAGAGGAGGAGAGTCGCGGAGCGCACCGTACAAGAGGAGGAGAGTCGCGGAGCGCACCGTACAAGAGGAGGAGAGTCGCGGAGCGCACCGTACAAGAGGAGGAGAGTCGCGGAGCGCACCGTACAAGAGGAGGAGAGTCGCGGAGCGCACCGTACAAGAGGAGGAGAGTCGCGGAGCGCACCGTACAGAGGAGGAGAGTCGCGGAGCGCACCGTACAGAGGAGGAGAGTCGCGGAGCGCACCGTACAAGAGGAGGAGAGTCGCGGAGCGCACCGTACAAGAGGAGGAGAGTCGCGGAGCGCACCGTACAAGAGGAGGAGAGTCGCGGAGCGCACCGTACAGAGGAGGAGAGTCGCGGAGCGCACCGTACAGAGGAGGAGAGTCGCGGAGCGCACCGTACAGAGGAGGAGAGTCGCGGAGCGCACCGTACAGAGGAGGAGAGTCGCGGAGCGCACCGTACAGAGGAGGAGAGTCGCGGAGCGCACCGTACAGAGGAGGAGAGTCGCGGAGCGCACCGTACAGAGGAGGAGAGTCGCGGAGCGCACCGTACAGAGGAGGAGAGTCGCGGAGCGCACCGTACAGAGGAGGAGAGTCGCGGAGCGCACCGTACAGAGGAGGAGAGTCGCGGAGCGCACCGTACAGAGGAGGAGAGTCGCGGAGCGCACCGTACAGAGGAGGAGAGTCGCGGAGCGCACCGTACAGAGGAGGAGAGTCGCGGAGCGCACCGTACAGAGGAGGAGAGTCGCGGAGCGCACCGTACAGAGGAGGAGAGTCGCGGAGCGCACCGTACAGAGGAGGAGAGTCGCGGAGCGCACCGTACAGAGGAGGAGAGTCGCGGAGCGCACCGTACAGAGGAGGAGAGTCGCGGAGCGCACCGTACAGAGGAGGAGAGTCGCGGAGCGCACCGTACAGAGGAGGAGAGTCGCGGAGCGCACCGTACAGAGGAGGAGAGTCGCGGAGCGCACCGTACAGAGGAGGAGAGTCGCGGAGCGCACCGTACAGAGGAGGAGAGTCGCGGAGCGCACCGTACAGAGGAGGAGAGTCGCGGAGCGCACCGTACAGAGGAGGAGAGTCGCGGAGCGCACCGTACAGAGGAGGAGAGTCGCGGAGCGCACCGTACAGAGGAGGAGAGTCGCGGAGCGCACCGTACAGAGGAGGAGAGTCGCGGAGCGCACCGTACAGAGGAGGAGAGTCGCGGAGCGCACCGTACAGAGGAGGAGAGTCGCGGAGCGCACCGTACAGAGGAGGAGAGTCGCGGAGCGCACCGTACAGAGGAGGAGAGTCGCGGAGCGCACCGTACAGAGGAGGAGAGTCGCGGAGCGCACCGTACAGAGGAGGAGAGTCGCGGAGCGCACCGTACAGAGGAGGAGAGTCGCGGAGCGCACCGTACAGAGGAGGAGAGTCGCGGAGCGCACCGTACAGAGGAGGAGAGTCGCGGAGCGCACCGTACAGAGGAGGAGAGTCGCGGAGCGCACCGTACAGAGGAGGAGAGTCGCGGAGCGCACCGTACAGAGGAGGAGAGTCGCGGAGCGCACCGTACAGAGGAGGAGAGTCGCGGAGCGCACCGTACAGAGGAGGAGAGTCGCGGAGCGCACCGTACAGAGGAGGAGAGTCGCGGAGCGCACCGTACAGAGGAGGAGAGTCGCGGAGCGCACCGTACAAGAGGAGGAGAGTCGCGGAGCGCACCGTACAAGAGGAGGAGAGTCGCGGAGCGCACCGTACAAGAGGAGGAGAGTCGCGGAGCGCACCGTACAAGAGGAGGAGAGTCGCGGAGCGCACCGTACAAGAGGAGGAGAGTCGCGGAGCGCACCGTACAAGAGGAGGAGAGTCGCGGAGCGCACCGTACAAGAGGAGGAGAGTCGCGGAGCGCACCGTACAAGAGGAGGAGAGTCGCGGAGCGCACCGTACAAGAGGAGGAGAGTCGCGGAGCGCACCGTACAAGAGGAGGAGAGTCGCGGAGCGCACCGTACAAGAGGAGGAGAGTCGCGGAGCGCACCGTACAAGAGGAGGAGAGTCGCGGAGCGCACCGTACAAGAGGAGGAGAGTCGCGGAGCGCACCGTACAAGAGGAGGAGAGTCGCGGAGCGCACCGTACAAGAGGAGGAGAGTCGCGGAGCGCACCGTACAAGAGGAGGAGAGTCGCGGAGCGCACCGTACAGAGGAGGAGAGTCGCGGAGCGCACCGTACAGAGGAGGAGAGTCGCGGAGCGCACCGTACAGAGGAGGAGAGTCGCGGAGCGCACCGTACAGAGGAGGAGAGTCGCGGAGCGCACCGTACAGAGGAGGAGAGTCGCGGAGCGCACCGTACAGAGGAGGAGAGTCGCGGAGCGCACCGTACAGAGGAGGAGAGTCGCGGAGCGCACCGTACAGAGGAGGAGAGTCGCGGAGCGCACCGTACAGAGGAGGAGAGTCGCGGAGCGCACCGTACAGAGGAGGAGAGTCGCGGAGCGCACCGTACAGAGGAGGAGAGTCGCGGAGCGCACCGTACAGAGGAGGAGAGTCGCGGAGCGCACCGTACAGAGGAGGAGAGTCGCGGAGCGCACCGTACAGAGGAGGAGAGTCGCGGAGCGCACCGTACAGAGGAGGAGAGTCGCGGAGCGCACCGTACAGAGGAGGAGAGTCGCGGACCGCACCGTACAGAGGAGGAGAGTCGCGGACCGCACCGTACAAAAGGAGGAGAGTCGCGGACCGCACCGTACAAAAGGAGGAGAGTCGCGGACCGCACCGTACAAAAGGAGGAGAGTCGCGGACCGCACCGTACAAAGGAGGAGAGTCGCGGACCGCACCGTACAAAGGAGGAGAGTCGCGGACCGCACCGTACAAAAGGAGGAGAGTCGCGGACCGCACCGTACAAAGGAGGAGAGTCGCGGACCGCACTGTACAGAGGAGCCTTGATGTGGCAGTGCGGCTTTACATATATCCGCAAATGTTTCCAACATAAACCCAATACAAATTGCTTAAACACTGGAGACTTATTTTGCTTGCTGGCTGGCTGCCCATATGCACCCTACTTTAATCACTTGCCTACCGGACACTTTCACCCCCTTCCTGCCCGGGCCAATTTTGAGCTTTCAGCACGGTCACACTTTGAATGACAATTGCGCGGTCATGCAACGCTGTACCCACTGTACCCTGTACTTTTTTCCACACAAATCAAACTTTCTTTTGGTGGTATCACCACTGGGTTGTTTTTTTTTTTTTTTTAGCAAAAAATTTAAAACAAGTCCAAAAATTCATAGTTTGGTGTAAAATTTTGTCAACGGGTAATTTTTCTCTTTTACTGATGGGCATCGGTAGGCAGCACTGATAAGTGACCCTGATGATGAGGCGGTGATTGGCAGCACTGATTAGCAGAACTGGTCAGCAATGTTAGGACCAATGTCCCTTTAACAGAAGCCGGTTATTGGCTGTCCTCTTCTTTTAAACATCTTCTGTATACTTCGTGTGAACATCTGTCATTGGCTGACAGCTGATCACGTGGTAAAGAGCAACTGATTTGCCCTTTACCCCCATCTGTGATCAGCCAAGCCAGAAGGACCCAAATCACATTTTTGTTTTACGATAACATGCATTACTGCAATGTAGGTGGACACATGTTCCATGCATTTGGATGACACTGTAACATGCTTTGTCTATGGTATTGTCTAACCCAGGGCTCAAAATTTCAAGTCCTGAGCTACTAGCCAGGCCTCAAGGGTTACTCGCCATCAGTGCCCCACTCAATCCCTACCCTGCCCCTAAACACGCCCTCATAAGTTATCTCATGAAATGACACTTAAATGTTTTAGGCAAAAATAAAAGTTACAAAAATAAATATTAACAACTTTATCAGTGCAGCCTCACCTGTGCTCATCAATGCAGCCTCACCTGTGCTCATCAATGCAGCCTCACCGTGCCCAATGCAGCCTCACCGTGCCCAATGCAGCCTCACCGTGCCCAATGCAGCCTCACCGTGCCCAATGCAGCCTCACCGTGCCCAATGCAGCCTCACCGTGCCCAATGCAGCCTCACCGTGCCCAATGCAGCCTCACCGTGCCCAATGCAGCCTCACCGTGCCCAATGCAGCCTCACCGTGCCCAATGCAGCCTCACCGTGCCCAATGCAGCCTCACCGTGCCCAATGCAGCCTCACCGTGCCCAATGCAGCCTCGCCTGGGCAGAGGAATGCATGGCTGCAGGAAGAGGAGAGCCGTGGGATAGCACGCTGTTGACGGCGCTTACATTATAATTGTCTCGGCTCTGCTCGACACAGCAAATTTATTAAATCATTTCTTCAGCTCTGTGTATACAAAAGGAGCATGGGGGAGCTCATGTTCATAATGGGGATGGTATTGACACAGCCCCAAATGTTTCACAATGGCTCAAAAGTGATATGGTCCAGAAATATTTAGACCAGGGGTTCTCAACCTTACTAGTGCCGTGACCCTTGATAAAATTTGTGGGGACCCCTAACAGTAAAATTATTTTCTTAGTGTGGGTTGCCGGCACCCGAAGCAAGACAAGTAATTTGCGCCCCTAACCCACGAACATTTAGCACTCCCTGAGTCCCGTCCACTCGTACAGTATTAAAACCCCCTTATGGTACATTTTAGGATGCACCACTCTTTCACCTCTCTCTATCCTAATTTCTTGCTTTTTTTCCCCCATCCCTCTCTCTAGCCGTCTTTCTTGTTCTTTTTATTCTCTCACTTTTTCTTTATTCCTCCCTCTCTTTTCCTCTTCCTTCCATGTATTCTCTATTTTTATTCCTTCTCTTACTCCTTTGTGGTGGTGGGGGGGTGGGGGGAATTGGGATGAGTGGCAGTTCTAGCTGGGAGTTGGGATGAGTGGCAGTGCTGGTGGGGGGGTGGGATCAGTGGCAGTGCTGGGCGGCTGTGAAAAGGCTGGGAGAGCAGTGTTCGGTGACCCCTGGAAAATCATCATTCGACCCACGAGGGGGTCCCAACCTCCAGGTTGAGAGCCACTGATTTAGACAGACTAAAAGTGGATAAAGCACCTTGACCAGATGGTATCAAGAACAGGTCCTAAAAGAATTGAGCTCTGTCATTTCAAAGCCATCGTTTCTCATTTTTAGGGACTCGTTATTGACTGGAATGGTACCACTGGATTGGCGTAGGGTCAATGTGGTGCCCATATTTAAAAAGGGATCAAAGTCACTATAGTCCTGTTTGTTTAACTTCTATAGTCGGGAAGATACTGGAGAGTTTAATAAAAGACCACATAGACGAGTTCTTGCTGGAAAAAATATTTTAAGCAACAGACAGCATGGATTCATGAAAGACAGAAGTTGTCAAACAAATCTGATTTGTTTTTATGAGGAGGCAAGTAGAACCTCGGACAGAGGGGTGGCTGTGGACGTGGACGTGGTATACTCGGACAGAGGGGTGGCTGTGGACGTGGTATACTCGGACAGAGGGGTGGCTGTGGACGTGGTATACTCGGACAGAGGGGTGGCTGTGGACGTGGTATACTCGGACAGAGGGGTGGCTGTGGACGTGGTATACTCGGACAGAGGGGTGGCTGTGGACGTGGTATACTCGGACAGAGGGGTGGCTGTGGACGTGGTATACTCGGACAGAGGGGTGGCTGTGGACTTTGCAGAAGCGTTTGACACAGTTCTCCCACACACGGCTCATGTGTAAGGTAAAGTCTACAATCTTGGTAAGATCAAATTTGTGAATGCATAGAAAACTGGCTAGAAAAAAAAACGAATTCAGAGAGTAGTGGTTAATGATTCTTACTCTGAATGGTCTAAGGTCATCAGTGGTGTACCCCAAGGTTCAGTGTTGGGACCCTTACTTTTTAACACCTTTATAAATGATATAGGGTCTGCGATTAAAAATACAATCTTTATAGATGACACCAAGCTATGCAGTGGAATAACGTCCTTACAGGATGTCTCCAATTTACAAGCCGACCTCAATGCCCTGTCTAATTGGGCAACCAAGTGGCAAATGAGGTTTAATGTTGATAAATGTAAAGTTATGCAGTTGGGGGGCTAAGAATATACATCATACATACTGGGGGGGGGGGGGGGGGGAATCAATGGTTGAGAAGGATCTGGGGGATTAGGTAGATCACAAGCTGAATATTGGAATGAAATGCCAAGCTGCAGTTTCCAAAGCGAGCAAAGTCCTTTCTTGTCCAAGAGAGGTTTTGGACTTGAGAGAGATAGAGAGAGATCGAGAGAGAGATCGAGATAGAGAGACGCATCATCTGTACAAATCATTAGTAAGACCTCATCTAGAATTTGCAGTTCAGTTTTGGGCTCCAGTTCTCAAAAAGGATATCAGGGAACTGGAGAAAGTGCAGAGAAGGGCAACCAAACTGTTAAGAGGCATGGAGAAGCTCCGCTATGAGGAAAGATTAGAGGAACTGAATTTATTCGCACTCAATGGAGCATATGGTCAAATATGTATAAATACATAGGTGGTCCATATAGTGAACTTGGTTTCGAGTTATTCACTTTAAGGTCATCACAGAGGACAAGGGGGCGCTCTTTTCGTCTGGAGGAAAAGAGATTTAATCTCCAAATACAGAAAGGTTTCTTCACAGTAAGAGCTGTGAAAATGTGGAATAGACTCCCTCCAGAGGTGGCCCTGGCCAGTTCAGTAGATTGCTTTAAAAAAGGCCAGGATTCCTTCCTAAATGTACAGAATATAACTGGGTACTGACATTTATAGGTAAAGTTGATCCAGGGAATATCCGATTGCCTCTCGGGGTATCAGGAAGAAATTTTATCCCTGCTGGAGCAAATTGGAGAATGCTTTACTGGGGTTTTTCGCCTTCCTCTGGATCAATTGTGGGTAAAGGATTGTGTATATGGGACTGTATTTTTATTTATTTTTTGGTTGAACTAGATGGACTTGTGTCTTTTTTCAACCTGACTATGTAACTATATGTAGACATCCCAGGAGTCTTCATGGAGGGAGGGAGGGACTCTCAGCCAAGCACACTCCTCTGTCTGCATGCCTGAGCTAAGGGCAGATGGGTTCCAGGAAGCACTATGCATCACCTGCCCTTACACAAGATGGCCGCAGCTAGAAGTGCTAAGGGGGGGTCAAAGTGACTTCTCAGCAAAATACATTGGGACATAGATGGATGGGGGTGTTTGCTTTGAATATTAAAAAATGAATTAAAAGTCTTTTCAGGTTGTTGTTCTCAGACACAATTTAGTTCCACTTTAAATTAGCTGAACTTGCCCATGATGATCATGTGACCTACACTGAGGGCAGCAGCATTTTCTCCCCAAAAAAAAGGGTGAATATTTCAGCCTATTACTGTTTATTGATGTATACTAGTAAGAGTGCCAACACGGCTTTATAGAACAAATAACCTGGTGACAGATTCGGCTTATAGCAGTAATTCTAATTCCCGGTTATATTACACTCATTAATCTTCCAGACTAGAAGGCCTTTCTTACAAAACTTCTCAAAAGAAGACTGGTCCTTGTTGCCATAGAAATCCGGCTGTCCCATAATAGCAAGTGATGAGTAAAAGAAGAATGCAACTGGTTGCTAATGGAAACAAGAGCATTTGGTTTCTATATAAAATAGGGTGGTAATACCCTGTGGATTCCATCACTGGGAGAGGCCGACAATGACTGATCTGTCCATGCTTATCCACATCACCGGGCCCTCCGTGATTTATGTCGGACTCCGCTATCTTCTATAGTGATATTTTATCAGACTCATTCACCTTGCCAATGGTTTAGTGTCCTCCACCCCACCTCTCAGTGTCCTCCAACCGTCTCTGCCAATCCCTAAACGACCTCCGCTCAGTGTCCTCCAACCGTCTCTGCCAATCCCTAAACGACCCCCGCTCAGTGTCCTCCAACAGTCTCTGCCAATCCCTCCACTGGCCTCAGCTCAGTGTCCTCCAACCATCTCTGCCAATCCCTCCACTGACCTCAGCTCAGTGTCCTCCAACCATCTCTGCTAATCCCTCCACTGACCTCGGCTCAGTGTCCTCCAACCGTCTCTGCCAATCCCTCAACGGCCTCAGCTCAGCTTTCTCCAACCATCTCTGCCAATCCCTCCACTGGCCTCGGCTCAGTGTCCTCCAACCGTCTTTGCCAATCCCTCAACGGCCACAGCTCAGCTTCCTCCAAACATCTCTGCCAATCCCTAAATTGACCTCAGCTCAGCGTCCTCCGCCCCTTTCCGCCAATCCCTCCACTGGCCTCTGCTCAGTGTCCTCCGCCCCTCTGTGCCAATCCCTCCACTCAGTGTCCTCCACCCCTCTGCCAATCCCTCCACTCAGTGTCCTCCACCCCTCTGCCAATCCCTCCACTGGCCTCTGCTCAGTGTCCTCCAATCATCTTTGCTAATCCCTCCACTGACCTCAGCTCAGTGTCCTCCAACCGTCTCTGCCAATCCCTCCACTGGCCTCAGCTCAGTGTCCTCCCACCGTCTCTGCCAATCCCTCAACGGCCTCAGCTCAGTGTCCTCCAACCGTCTCTGCCAATCCCTCCACTGGCCTCGGATCAGTGTCCTCCAACCGTCTCTGCCAATCCCTCCACTGGCCTCTGCTCAGTGTCCTCCAACCGTCTCTGCCAATCCCTCCACTGGCGTCTGCTCAGTGTCCTCCAACCGTCTCTGCCAATCCCTCAATGGCCTCAGCTCAGTGTCCTCCAACCGTCTCTGCCAATCCCTCAACGGCCTCAGCTCAGCTTCCTCCAACCATCTCTGCCAATCCCTCCACTGGCCTCAGCTCAGTGTCCTCCAACCATCTCTACCAATCCCTCCACTGGCCTCAGCTCAGTGTCCTCCAACCGTCTCTGCCAATCCCTCAACGGCCTCAGCTCAGCTTCCTCCAACCATCTCTGCCAATCCCTCCACTGGCCTCAGCTAAGTGTCCTCCCACCGTCTCTGCCAATCCCTCAACGGCCTCAGCTCAGTGTCCTCCGCCCCTCTGCGCCAATCCCTCCACTGGCCTCTGCTCAGTATCCTCCACCCCGTTCTGCCAATCTCTCCACTGACCTCCGCTCAGTGCCCTCCACCCCTCTCTGCCAATCCCTCCAGCGGCCTCTGCTCGGCCAACATCTAAATACTAAGGCTTCATGCACATAGCCACAAATGGCTGTATAGCGTACAATGCGGCCTTGTTTTCTCTGCTGGGAGTGAAAGGTGCAGCGTACAGTCATCATTTAGAGCCCTTTCCCAATGGGACGGTGGGGGCGGTAGCGGTAAAGCGGCGCTAGATTTAGTGGCGCTTTACCGCCGTTATAGCAGTGTTTTGGAGGCGCTATTCGGGCGGGAGCGGGGATAAAAAGTGTTAAAAGCGTCCGTGTAGTGGTGCTGCCAAAACGTCTTGCAGGCGCTTCGGCAGCGCTGCCCATGAATTCCAATGGGGAGGAGCGGTGTATACACCGCTCACAAACCACACCGAAGATGCTGCTTGCAGGACTTTTTCGAACATAATGCAAGCGCACCGCTCCAATGTGAAAGCACTCAGGCTCTCACACTGGGACTACAGATGAGGCATTTTCAGGTGCTTTACAGGCGCTATTTTTAGCGATAAAGCGCCTGAAAAATGCCTCCAGTGTGAAAGGGGCTTAGTCACCTTCTACTAATCAAAGGCAAGCGGCGGCTGATTTAACACACAAATATGCGCAAACAGATACCAATCCGATCGGCTACATGCGCCTCACCAAACGCAGGCGGTCTGCGTTCAGGGAGATGCATACACCTCTGTACGCATGTAGCCTTATCAAATCTGCATACGAGTACGGCCACCGTCTGCCACTGATTTGTACTGGCAGACTGAGGATGACTGCACACTACACCTAAACTACAAACGAAAATCAATCCACGCAGTCCGAAACCACGCCAACGTGGGTTGCAAGCTGGCCGCCATGGGAATGTAGAGGCCATATTATATATGGTGTCATTGTCCGCTACCTACTGAAGAAGTCCAGAGAGTTAGGACACAACACGTAATGGGGCACTATTCCTCCCACTGACCCCAACAATGGGGCACTATTCCTCCCACTGACCCCAACAATGGGGCACTATTCCTCCCACTGACCCCAACAATGGGGCACTATACCTCCCACTGACCCCAACAATGGGGTACTATACCTCCCACTGACCCCAACAATGGGGCACTATACCTCCCACTGACCCCAACAATGGGGCACTATACCTCCCACTGACCCCAACAATGGGGCACTATTCCTCCCACTGACCCCAACAATGGGGCACTATTCCTCCCAATGACCCAATTTCTCCCCCCCAATATCGGGCATGGTTTACACCCAGTGGTCACATTCCGGCCGGTCTGAAGGACAGTAGAGTGGCCCTTTTCTTAGAAAGTTTGGGGACCCCTGCTATATGCAAACACTTTTGTGTAAAAATTAAAAAATGATGTTCACTCGCATATCTATATAGTCTGGGATGGACAGGGATCCCCCCCCCCCTCCACCAAATGATTTGGACCAGTGCACAAAGCAAGGTCCATAAAGACATGGATGAGCGAGTTTGAGGTGGAGGAACTTGACCGGCCTGCACAGAGTCCTGACCTCAACCCCAAAGAACACCTTTGGGATGAATTAGAGTGGAGACTGTGAGCCAGGCCTTCTCGTCCAACATCAGGGCCTGACCTCACAAATGCTCTTCTGGAAGAATGGTCAAACATTCCCATAGACACACTCCTAAACCTTATGGACAGCCTTCCCAGAAGAGTTGAAGCTGTTATAGCTGCAAAGGGCGGAGCCAACTCAATATTGAACCCTACGGACTAAGACTGGGATGTCATTAAAGTTCATGTGTGTGTAAAGGCAGGCGTCCCAATACTTCTGGTAATATAGTGCATGTTGGAAAATCCCAACCTCGGTGACCAAGCCCTGGAGAGCAGGGCGAAACAAGTCAAGGGGAGTGGTGCGGCCCGAGACCACATTGATCTACATACTAATGTACTGAGGTTGGTGATCGGAGCCTTTGATAAAGGTTGGAAAATGTGTTTGTGTAACGTAACCAGCTATTTGTAAATCGCCTCAACACCGCCGTATTGGAAGACTGGTGGAGCTGAAAACACAATGTATAGACGGGAGGGTGGCATCCGATCCATCTGTGCGCCCGCGCTGGGTGGTGTGTGTGTTTGTCTTACCCTTTAAGCGACTGATGTCTGCCATCTGTTGGGACACGTTGGCCAGCAGCTTCTCCTGAAAACAAGGCAGAAATATGAAGACAATTAGGATGGGGTTTGGCCCTCTGTTCAGACATTGCTGGCTGCTGTTTATCAATACGACAGGCTCTGCCAGCCCAACACAAATTCACTTATTAAAGATAAAGAACCAAAATCAGCATAATGAAGATTATTCCACCAAACCCACCACGGGCAATCGGGTGCCTACAGTCCATAGTGAGCCAAGGTTCAAAAAAAAGGAGCCCAAAACCCTGAATCCAAATAGAACTCACATAAAAGTGAATTCTTTTCCTATAAAATCCTAAGAGGCAGATATTAGAAGGCTAACTCCGGGGGCAAAAAAAGCTAAATACAGTTAAAATACATATAATGTATGAAGAATATTTTATCTCCCAAAAGGCTTCTCTAACTATGAACAAAGGAGAGCACAATGGGAGTACAATGGGAGTACAATGGGAGTGCAATGGGCTTTTTATATCAAGTAGTTTGGTGGAGGAGCCAACATCCCGAACCCCAAAATAAGAACCCCAAAATAAGTCCCAGGCATCCCCCGCCCATCCCCCACACTGCATACATGCAGGGAGAGCACAGCTCCCGCCTTTCCCCATCCCGTGTACGAGGTGCCAGGCAGTCTGAAACCTCGCTGTGGCCGATATATGGATCCCATCATGCCGGCCGCAGACTTCCTGTCCACAGGCGGAATGGCGGGCACAGTACAATATTCTTCCCAGCATGAGACCCTGAACCTTTCTGCATCATTTTTACCTGCTGTGCCATATTGCTGCCCCGTAGACTATTCCTTGTGCTGTGCCCTATTGCTGCCCATGGACTATTCCTTGTGCTGCGTCCTATTGCTGCCCATGGACTATTCCTTGTGCTGCGCCCTATTGCTGTCCGTGGACTATTCCTTGTGCTGCGCCCTATTGCTGCCCGTGGGCTATTCCTTGTGCTGTGCCCTATTGCTGCCCCATGGACTATTCCTTGTGCTGTGCCCTATTGCTGCCCCGTGGACTATTCCTTGTGCTGTGCCCTATTGCTGCCCGTGGACTATTCCTTGTGCTGTGCCCTATTGCTGCCCGTGGACTATTCCTTGTGCTGTGCCCTATTGCTGCCCGTGGACTATTCCTTGTGCTGTGCCCTATTGCTGCCCGTGGACTATTCCTTGTGCTGTGCCCTATTGCTGCCCGTGGACTATTCCTTGTGCTGTGCCCTATTGCTGCCCGTGGGCTATTCCTTGTGCTGTGCCCTATTGCTGCCCCGTGGACTATTCCTTGTGCTGTGCCCTATTGCTGCCCCGTGGACTATTCCTTGTGTTGTGCCCTATTGCTTCCCCGTGGACTATTCCTTGTGCTGTGCCCTATTGCTTCCCCGTGGACTATTCCTTGTGCTGTGCCCCATTGCTGCCCCTGTGGACTATTCCTTGTGCTGTGCCCTATTGCTGCCCCTGTGGACTATTCCTTGTGCTGTGCCCTATTGCTGCCCCTGTGGACTATTCCTTTTGCTGCCCCCCATTGCTGCCCCGTGGACTATTCCTTTTGGTGCCACCTATTGCTGCCCCGTGGACTATTCCTTTTGCTGCCACCTATTGCTGCCCCGTGGACTATTCCTTTTGCTGCCACCTATTGCTGCCCCTGTGGGCTATTCCTTGTGCTGTGCCATATTGCTGCCCCTGTGGACTATTCCTTGTGCTGTGCCCTATTGCTGCCCCTGTGGACTATTCCTTGTGCTGTGCCGATTGCTGCCCAATAAAGAATAAAATAGATTGGGGTTTTGATCTCGAACAGCCACAATTTTTTTTGGCCCAAGTGCAAGAGGCCTTATTATTTTGGATCTTTCTGCCAGCAAAACAAATCAAACATCCGTGTGCAGGAGGCCTTCCAGGGCAAACTGACCACGCCAGCACGGATCTGCCTCCATACTTCCTGGAATTAGTTTGGAGAAGTAAATAAAAAGTGTCAGTTTTGTGACACCAACAGAACGGAAAACTCTCTCAATCACCATGAACTAGATTTATTTCTCATACTGCTGGCATTAGTAAATAGATAGGAATATTTATTTACTTGTTTTATACATTTTTTTTTTTTTAGTGATGCACTGAAAGCTTTGGGTGAAAATAGGGTTATCGGCGGTTTGCCAATAGAAAAAAAAAATGCCAATAATGGCGCCGAAAATGCACGCAATTTTACACCGATTATGGTTTTTTCATAGGTCATGTGAATAAAAAAAAAATTGCTTCTAAAATGCAACACAGGTGCGTTAAGCGTTCTTGCTGCGTTTTCAATGCATTTCCAATGGGGAGGTGCCTTTTTGGTGCGTTCCGTTGGGTTTCCGTTGTGGTGTTAAAAATCCTGCTTGCTGCATTTTTAGTCAGAAAAGTAAAAAAAAAAAAAAAAAAAAAAAAAAAAAAAAAAATGCACAAAACACCTCCCAGTTCAAATGCATTGAAAATGCAGCATTAACGCACCCGTGTTACGTTTTTGAGTCACACATGACCTATGAAAAACACAATGAGCACAGTATGCTTATGGCGTTTTTGGTGCCATTATCGGCACCTTTTTTCTCTTATTGGCCGAATGCCGATAACACAATTTTCGGCCAAAATTTTAGTACATCTCTACTTACATCCCCTGCAATGTACACACCGTGCATCTGGAAAATATTCACAGAGCTTCACTTTTTCCACATTTTGTTATGTTACAGTCTTATTCCAAATTGGATTAAATCCATTATTTTCCTCAAAATTCTACAAACCATACCCCATAATGACAGCGTGAAGGAAGTTTGTTTGAAATCTTTGCAAATTTATTAAAAATAAAAAGGGGGGGAATCCCATGTACATAAGTATCACAGGCTCCTCCCATGTACATAAGTATCACAGACTCCTCCCATGTACATAAGTATCAGACTCCTCCCATGTACATAGGTATCACAGACTCCTCCCATGTACATAAGTATCACAGACTCCTCCCATGTACATAAGTATCACAGGCTCCTCCCATGTACATAAGTATCACAGGCTCCTCCCATGTACATAAGTATCACAGACTCCTCCCATGTACATAAGTATCACAGACTCCTCCCATGTACATAAGTATCACAGACTCCTCCCATGTACATAAGTATCACAGACTCCTCCCATGTACATAAGTATCACAGACTCCTCCCATGTACATAAGTATCACAGGCTCCTCCCATGTACATAAGTATCACAGACTCCTCCCATGTACATAAGTATCACAGACTCCTCCCATGTACATAAGTATCACAGACTCCTCCCATGTACATAAGTATCACAGACTCCTCCCATGTACATAAGTATCACAGACTCCTCCCATGTACATAAGTATCACAGGCTCCCCCAATGTACAGAAGTATCACAGGCTCCTCCCATGTACAGAAGTATCATAGGCTCCTCCCATGTACAGAAGTATCACAGGCTCCTCCCATGTACAGAAGTATCATAGGCTCCTCCCATGTACAGAAGTATCACAGGCTCCCCCAATGTACAGAAGTATCACACCCTTTGCCATGACACTCAGAATTGAGCTCAGGTGCCTCCTGTTTCCACTGATCATCCTTGAGATGTTTCTACAACTTGATTGGAGTCCACCTGTGGTAGATTCATCTGATTGGACATGATTTGGAAAGGCACACACCTGTCTATAGAAGGTCCCACAGGTAACAGTGCATGTCAGAGCACAAACCAAGCCATGAAGTCCAAGGAATTGTCTGTAGACCTCCCAGACAGGATTGTATGGAGGCACAGATCGGGGGAAGGGTACAGAAACATTTCTGCAGCATTGAAGGTCCCAATGAGCACAGTGGCCTCCATCATCTGTAAATGGAAGAAGTTTGGAGCCATCAGAGCTCTTCCTAGGGTGGGCCGCCCCGCCAAACTGAGCGATCGGGGGAGGAGGGCCTTAGTCAGGGAGGTGACCAAGAACCCCGATGGTCACTCTGACAGAGCTCCAGCCTTTCTCTGTGGAGAGAGGAGAACCTTCCAGAAGAACAACCATCTCTGCAGCACTCCACCAATCAGGCCTGTATGGTAGAGTGGCCAGACGGAAGTCACTCAGTAAAAGGCACATGACAGCCCACCTGGAGTTTACCAAAAAGGCACCTGAAGGACTCTCAGACAATGAGAAACAAAATTCTCTGGTCTGATGAAACAAAGATTGAACTCTTTGGCCTGAATGGCAAGTGTCATGTCTGGAGGAAAGCAGGCACCGCTCATCACCTGGGCAATACCATCCTTACAGTGAAGCATGGTGGTGGCAGCATCATGCTGTGGGGATGTTTTTCAGTGGCAGGAGCTGGGAGACTAGTCAGGATTGAGGGAAAGAGGAATGCAGCAATGTACAGAGACATCCTTGATGAAAACCTTCTCCAGAGCGCTCTGGACCTCAGACTGGGGCGAAGGTTCATCTTCCAACAGCACAACAACCCTAAGCACACAGCCAAGATAACAAAGGAGTGGCTACAGGACAACTCTGTGAATGTCCTCGAGAGGCCCAGCCAGAGCCCAGACTTGAACCCGATTGAACATCTCTGGAGAGATCTGAAAATGGCTGTGCACCGACACTCCCCATCCAACCTGATGGAGCTTGAGAGGTCCTACAAAGAAGAATGGGAGAAACTGCCCAAAAATAGGTGTGCCGAGCTTGTGGCATCATACTCAACAAGACTTGAGGCTGTAATTGGTGCCAAAGGAGCTTCACCAAAGTATTGAGCAAAGGATGTGATACTTGTGTACATGGGAGGAGCCTGCGATGCTTGTGTACATGGGAGGAGCCTGCGATGCTTGTGTACATGGGAGGAGCCTGCGATGCTTGTGTACATGGGAGGAGCCTGCGATGCTTGTGTACATGGGAGGAGCCTGCGATGCTTGTGTACATGGGAGGAGCCTGCGATGCTTGTGTACATGGGAGGAGCCTGCGATGCTTGTGTACATGGGAGGAGCCTGCGATGCTTGTGTACATGGGAGGAGCCTGCGATGCTTGTGTACATGGGATTTTTTTTATTTTTAATAAATATGCAAAGATTTCAAACTAACATTGTTCTTTCATGTTGTCATTATGGGGGATTGTTTGTAGAATTTTGAGGAAAATAATGAATTTTATTCATTTTGGAATGAGGCTGTAACATAACAAAATGTGGAAAAAGTGTAGCACTGTGAATACTTTCCGGATGCACTGTCGATCACCCGGGGGGAGGTGGGTTACTCTTAAAGTTGAGCCTTCATAGACACATGTGCTATTATAATAATTTTAGGGGTAACAAACACTTTTCAATCCTGAAAGTCCAGTCTAGTGGTGGATTAAAATGTCACTTATCTCTGCATTTAGATTCAGGTCAGTTACACTTCGATAATTTAATTTACTGGCTCTTTGATCTGGATGTGTCTCACACCGCTGTGTCATGTACGGCTTAAAAATGAGTGTTAACAATAACCTGACCAACACCTTACTGCTATATAAACTACACACACACCCTATTGAGACATTTTAAATATGAGCCCTTCCACAATTGTCATCTATAATTAAATCATTTAAAGAGAATGTGTAAAAAAAAAAAAAAAAAAAAAAAAAAAAAACCACCACACCCCACACACACCCCACTGTGGCAGGTATGTAGTGCAGATACTTTTCAGCAGCCTCCGGAATTCTCGGCTGTACTGACCGCAGAGCTCCGGGCACCACATGTGACGCCTCACACTAAAATTTGACATATTTCTGGTTAGCAAAGCACTAAATGCTGCTAGAATTAAGTGCAAAGCCACTCAAGTATTACACCCACCCCTAAATGCCTGTAATAAATAGCCCCCATTTAAAAAAAAAAAAAAGCAAATTTTTTCCTCAGTTTAGGCCGATGTGTATTCTTCTACATATTTTTGGTAAAAATCCCAAAAAAAAAGAGTATTGATTGTTTTGTGCAAAAATTATAGCGTTTATAAAATAGGGGATAGATTTATGGCATTTTTATTGTCTTTTTTTTTCTACTAGTAATGGCGGCGATCTGCGATTTTTATCAAGACTGCGACATGGCGGACACATCGGACGCACTTTTGGGTCGATTGACCATTATACAGCGATCAGAGCTATAAAAATTTGCCGATTACTGTGTAAATGTCACTGGCAGGGAAGGGGGTTAACACTAGGGGCGCGATCAAAGGGTTAACTGCGTTCCCTGTGCCTGTGTGTTCTAACTGTGTGGGGGATGGGACTTACTATAGGAGATGAGAGATTGTGGTTCCCAGCTCGTAGGAACTCACGATCTCTCTCTCTCTCCTCTCAGAACTGGGATTGACACACACACACACGCACGCACACACACACACGCACACACACACGCACGCGCACGCACGCACACACGCACGCACGCGCACGCACGCACGCACACACACGCACGCACGCGCAC